>NQII01009399.1:0-48064 GCA_002778355.1 Clitarchus hookeri | reverse complement strand
GGTTAAATAAAACATTTAATGAATTTTACCTGCATTGGTTGAATGAAGTAGCAAGCAAAATGCATTCAAAATGGAACCAATATTTAAATTGTAGAATCGGTACCGGAACCGATATTTTTTGTTATTCAACCCATCCCTATTTTCCGACTGATAAATTCTTAAATCATTATCAAATCAGACTAAACTAAAAATTTTAATAAAACATTTCTGCAGCTCTACATAGATTTTCAGTGAACACATTACTTTAGGAATGAACAATCATTTCATAATTTTTCAAATGTAAAAATTTAGAAAACAATACACCCATAGCTAGATAGCAATAATTTAAATGAAGTAAACATCGCACAGTTTCACTTACTGGAAATTCATATTTATATTACAATTTAAAGCCCTATACATTTATTGTGCAAACAGAGTCGCAGCAAACAAATACAAAAAAATTAACACCTACAATGATATATCTTACTTTGCCTAATAAAACTGTCATGAGAAATTGAATAAAAAATACTCACTACCCTCGAATAGATGTGCAACTTCTAAAAACATAGCACTGGTATAAAAAAAAATTGTTATTGTAGCACAAAAAAAAAAGTTATAAAAGTAATCTGTTTTTGCCAAAAATGAAAAGTACACAGTATTGGAAAACAGCATAAAGGCCTTTTAGCTAGGGACTCGTGCCCTAGCTCATGCAATATGTGTGCATTACTGGACACAACTTTTACCAGCTCAGTTAAAAATAATGCAGTAACTTGGTGAAGCCATTTTCGTGACTTGGCAACTGCCTCGCAGTAAAAGCCGGCTGTGAATCAAGGTGAAGTCTTTTCTGTAACAAGTGCGACATGAACAAAGAAAAATAAATTAACATAAACAATAACTAAAAATCTGGTTTTTGTCTTATGAACTTCAAAATTTTAACATCTGTACAAAAAAAAAAATATTTACCACCCGGTGAACAGGTAATAATCGCAGGAGTGTTTTTCGTCACAGCTGGCAAGCAGGCTGCTATCCTATATCTTTCTCTTGTGCTCTGTCGGTCAGGAGACCAGAAGTGTGATAATATGCCGCCCAACGTGGGGCTGAATAGAAGTTGTAGCAGTCGCCAGACGCACAAGTAAACTTAGATTCAACATGTTGACATCGTGGGATGTGAGAAACAACACTCCGAAAATATCACAAGTGTAAACAATTTTATGATTGTAAACTCATTGTAATGTTTGTCATGTGTTTTTCTCCTAGTGTTGTATTTTATTCGTACAGCTTCAGTTGTTATGTTTGTGTTGCCCTCTGATGATAAATGCACTCGTAAATTAAGGTAAAAATGCAGATATATTGTTTCTATGTAATTGTGCTATAGTGTTATGATACCACTGTTGTTTTCCCAACTGTTTGTCATTTTGATAATTTTTTTGGCATTATGACTAGTAATCAGGAAGAAACACGAGTAACACCAACAGATAAAGATAGTATCCCTAGTGAAGGTGACAATTTTTTGGGTTTTGGTAGCAATCCATCAGATCAGGAAACAGAATTCAACTTACCTAGTATGGAAGTAAACCTAGTATGGAAGTAAACACTTCAGGTTTAGGTCTTGGTAATACAACCGGGGAAACACTGAGAAAAGAGACATCAGCAATGAGTAATCAAATAAGCCTGCTCGTAAGTTTAATCATAGAACAAAACAATAAGTTTCAACAGTTAGCAGGAAAATTCAAAGGGCTGAAAACAGATTTTGGGGAAAAATTTGACAGGCATTTAACTGAATTAGTTATTTTTAATTGACTGTAAACAATGTACAATGTGCTTTAGATAATAATAATAGTAATAGTAGTGACGTTAATGTCTTTGCAGAAATGAAGATGGACCTAAATGTCAAATTGACCGAGGTTAGGAGGAATGTGCAACTGAAGTAAACCATTGTGAAAACAGGGTTGTAGAATTGTCAAAGAATATTTCAGTGAGTGAAGGTGAAATTGTAAAATGCAGCAGTAGAGTATAAACTGTAGCACAAAACTGCCAAGGTTGAGAATCTAATGCAAACAAAATTCAGGTAGCACAGCTAAAGGTAAAGGAACTTGTTTCTCCATGAGAGCAAGAAATTTTTGAAAACATTCAAAAATAGAAAGGGTGTGGGTACAATTCCATGAACAAAAGAGGGATTTACAGCAGAATGAATTACATATACAGAAGGTGGAAGAGAATTTAGTAGGAAATGTTGAAAAATTCTCCAGGAAAGCTCGGCAATACACCAACATTTAGAAAATTGTTAGGGAGAAATGTAAACAGCCTTGTGAGTAGAAAATTAACCAACTGCGGAGATGAGGGTTCTCTGTACACCAAGGGGATAAATTTGTTTTGTCTGTCAATAACTGCTTTTGAAGGGGCAGTACCTAAATTCTACGGGACAATCGGGGGGCTAAAACCCATACACTTTGTACATAAATGTGAAAAGTTACTTAATTCTTTAGGTGAGTCCAATGAACAAAAGGTACAACTTTTTAAGAATAGGTTAGAAGCAGGAGCTTCACAGTGGCGTGCTGTTGAAGGAACCAGAATGGACAAGTTTCACATAAGCCAAGGCAGCTTTTATACAAAATTACTGGGGTATTCAGTTGCAAGATGATCTTTTACAGTATTTATTTACAGCCAACTTTGGTGACAGGAATAGTCCAATGGCAAGCTATGTGCGGAGATTGTACCTGCAGACAAAATACCTAGATAATAAGATGACAAAGGAAAGATTTATCTTGTATATTGTTCATAATTTTAATTGGCACATCCAAAACTGTAGGTTAGGCATATGAGCAAAATCTGTTGAGGTGGTAGCCCTGCTAGGAACACTCAATAGGAGGAATAAACATGAGGAAAGTCCAACAGCAGCAGCTAAATGACCAGGGACAAAACTAGAGGTGTGCGATGACAATTTTTTTTCATTTCAGATCAAAGAACACTTNAAAGATTTATCTTGCATATTGTTCATAATTTTAATTGGCACATCCAAAACTGTAGGTTAGGCATATGAGCAAAATCGGTTGAGGTGGTAGCCCTGCTAGGAACACTCAATAGGAGGAATAAACAAGCAGCTAAATGACCAGGGACAAAACTAGAGGTGTGCGATGACAATTTTTTTTCATTTCAGATCAAAGAACACTTCAATTTTTGTTTTTTTAATTCTTAGAAATTTTTTTACAAATAATGCATAAAATTAATTACTGTTTCCAATTGCATACAAAAATATGCTAATGTAATGAGCCACAAAAATTTGTAGAAGTCAAAACAACATTTTTAGACTTTTTCTCCCGGCAAGGCATCATTTCTTCATAACTCACCAAAAATTAATACAGTAACTACCAGTATAAAAATATATATACAGTGTAGCTTACTTCCTAGTGTAGACAACACGTGCTTGCAATTTATGCACATGCACATCTGTGCTTCTTTGTTCAAAGTGGATAAAATGTACACATTACTTGCAGGTCTCACAATCTGAGCACTAAACCTTGTACACCACCTTGAGGAGGTGGATTAAAAGGTGCTAAAGTTTTAAAATAAACATTGAAAATTAAAAATCTCTTATGCTCATCTATCTATATGTTAAATATTTCAGATGTGGTAATTATGATTGACTGGGTCACGAATGGTGAAAATTTTGTAAAAATACTTAAATAGTTGATGGCATGAAATTGTAATTATAAAAAAAAAATCCAAAAATTAGTTATATTAAATAATTTTGGTAAATATGTACATATTTTATAAATTAATACATACTGATTAAAAATACTTAAAATCTATTTAATTATTGGAAGTTAAATTAAAATATTTATACAAATTAGCTCTCAGGCAGTTGGGTGGTGACTTTTACACTCCATACACATGCCAGCATATTGTGCTACCCAGCTACACCCTCTACACCTTTGTGTGCTGAAGTTGCAGAGATTACATCCCATGTGAACAAATGGTGCGCCCGTGCCGGAAGATGTTTGTTAGCCAATAATATATAAAACAATGTGCTGTGCTAGTAGCAAGTATCTTTGAACTCTCGAAAGTATCATCAATTTTAAGTTTTGTACAATTATATTGCAGTACTTTACATTGTTTGCCATAGAAAATAAATATAGTGCATTGTATTCCATCTGGAACAACTGCAGTCTTTTTGCTGGAACCATAACATTAGTGCCATCAGGATGATACGTTCTGTAGATTCATTTACATTTAACAATAAAATCATTAAACACTGCTTTTGTTGTGAGTTAAATGAGTACGTTAAAATTAAATTTCATGTGATTTTCAGCAGAAGTATGATTTTTTTTTTTAGTTATAATTATTGCAATATGTTGTGATGCATTGCTATAAAAGCAAACATCAGTTAGTAAAATTCTTCATGGAAATAGTAGTTCACTTACTGTATTCACAGTTATATTATAGGTGGGTTTGTGTGTGCAAAATGGGCTAAAATTACAAAATATGGAAGTTTTCCAATCATATTGATTATAGGAAGGAAATAATGGAATCTTTCAAAGTTTTTCGTAATGTCCGAAGTCAAAGACGAAGAAAAGCAGTCTTCAATTCAACTTCGAATTTTCGAAGCTTCGCACACCCCTAGTCAAAATAATAAGAAACCACAAGGGCAGCATTTAAATGCAAAGGGAGGGGAGGATCAGTCCTACGATGCTTCCCTTACAAACCAACAGGGGAATGAAGTATGGAATAGGGCTGAGCCGATAACGGTACCGATATATCGAAACCGGCTGATATCGTAGTTATTGGAATTGTTTGCAATTCATGTTTAAATCGCCGATATCATAACCAATATTTTGCCCTAAGAAGATGCTGTTTTCATCTTGCCATAATTGGAGTGGATTGGCGCACTATTTGGTTTTATTAAAATAATAACTATTTTTAATTGGTTTTTACTAAAGTACCTAAATGGCTGCGTTTATTTCTAAAGCAAAATTAGTCTCGTTTTGCACGATTGTTTACAAAACATGTATACAACAAAACAATAGTAGCCACCATTTGCGTTTACTGAATTTTATCTCTGTAGGTAAGCTTGCCGCATGAACAAAACTTAACATGTAATCAGCCTAACACATATTTAATATTAACAATAATTAATATGTACGATTACCTCCATAACTATTTTGTCTTAGTAGTTTCATGTCCAACCGCAAACATGGTGACGCATAAAAAAAATTACGTAATCTTGTCATGTTTGTTACATGCTGCACATTACTGCCGCCTAGCGGCGCCATTCCGACCGTTTGTCATTTTTTGTTGTTCGTTTCGTTGGTTTGTTTGCTGTTGCTGTAGCAATATGACGGTGTTAGGTTAGGAAACAAATGTGGTTAAATTATTTACGTGTGCCAGCAAAAACAAAAAAAAAAAAATAAATATGGCTGGAAGGAAAAGTGACGTGTGGAATTTTTTTACCTTAAGCAACACGCAAGAATGTTTAAATTATTTGCAAATGTTTGGTTTCGAGAGGCGGTACATCATCGAGGTTGTATAGAACCACAAACTTAAAACGGCACCTTGAGTATACGCACCCTTTGAAGTGTAAGAGCTTCAAATTACAACAGTGTCCTCCTAGGCCTGTTGTAAAACTCTCAACACAACTTTCTGGCAGTTAAAACACTCCTAACCATGCCATAATTGTGAGTACTTCACAAATTTCAGATAACGATTGTGTGGCTACATGTTCATCTAGCCCTGATGTAAACAGGTCTAAACCGAAATTTCATAACGTGTATGAATTAATGGAAAAAAGTAAACCCTATCCTTCATCACATGCCCGCACTGTGAACATAAATAGTCTCATTGGAAAAATCATTTGCACAGACCTTTTACCATTTAGTATTGTGGAAAACAAAGGTAGGTTGAATACTACATTATATGCATAATTCATATGTGCATCCCATCTTGCACATTTTTTTTACATCAATTTAAATTATTTTTGTCTTAATATGCTTAATTACTAACTAGTAAGTGGTTCCTAGATGTTTATTTATCTTAATAGTTTGGCCTATCAC
The DNA here is from genome assembly GCA_002778355.1 of Clitarchus hookeri. Lineage (NCBI taxonomy): Eukaryota > Metazoa > Arthropoda > Insecta > Phasmatodea > Phasmatidae > Clitarchus > Clitarchus hookeri. Next base: position 42,038 of record NQII01009399.1, on the reverse strand, counting down.
TAAAACAATAAAAACAAAAACAATTAAAATTTTCTTTAACTAAATGTTTTAAAAATTAAGTTTTTAGTTTTTTGAAACATGAAAAAATGTTATTTTTCCTTGTCAAGGGCAGTATCAGTAATATACGTAAGTCTGTATCGGCAATATCGGAAAAGGCTCAAAAACCATATCGGCTCACCTCTAGTATGGAGAGTACTGCAAACAAACAATAATAATAATTTTGGTAAGGAAAATTTAATACAAAATTCAAATTGCAGTCCGAGGGAGAAATTTTAGAAGAAAATTCAACCAAGGGTTTAATATTTGGGGAAAAGGGGAGTATGTCCATACATTAGGGGATTCATTACTGATACTGGAATTGAATTAAATGTGTTAGTGCAATCGGGGAGCGAGTTAAGTGCTATATTGCATGAACTGCTGAATAGCCTCAATAAAAGTGATTTGTACATTTTAGCAACTTTGCCAGTATCAAATGTTAACATTTTAGAGGCTACAAAGGTAAGAAAAAAAAAGTAAACACAGCCTATCAGAATATGAGGATTGCAGGATTGCATTGTTAGTGGTGAAAGGGCTCAGTGTCAATGTAGTATTGGGAGCAGACTGGCTAAGACAGCATGAGACTATTATAAATTATGCAGAGAAGTGTGGAGAGATTAGGAACTAAACTTCCCGTCGGAAAAGAGAAAATTTTGGAAAAGTCTTGTCAAATGCAAAGTGTTTTGAAGGATGAGGATACAGTGGGGGTGAGTTGTAATTTTATTGAACAAGATTATCTCACGAAGGATGAGATGGGGAAAACTGTTTTGCAGGGAGGAACAGGTGAGGAAAAAGAAAAACTAATACAAATTTTAGAAGAAGAATGTGAAGCATTTGCTAATTATCCAGGGGTGCATAATAAATATGAATGCCACCTAGAAATCAGGGAACGCAAACCTTTTATACAGAAACCATAACCAATTGCTTATGCTTTAAGACCAGCTATAGAACAAGGAGTGCAGAATATGATAGATACAGACATTATTGTGAGGCGTAGTCCCGATTATTTAAATCCAATGGTAGTGGCTCAAAAGGAAACGGGCGGTCAGGTTGTGTTTTGACGCAAGAAAGTTGAATCAAACCATTGTTCCAGATAGGGAGTCACCAGAACCAATGGATGATTTATTACAGAAATTGATTCAGTAGTTTTGTATTGGCAGATACGCTTGGTGCAGCAGTCAAGACCTTATACTGCTTTTCCTCATCAGGGAAAGACATACTGTTTCAAGAGACTGCCTTTCGGTTTAAATGCTTCTGCTAGTCGTATTAGGAGAGTCGGTTAGTTCTAGGACCCAAAGTTTTGGATTTGGTTACAATTTATGTTGATAATATTCTGATTGCTACTAGAACTTTTGGGGAACATTGCCAAATCTTAGAAAATTGTGACAGAGTGAAATGACTACTAGTCTTAAAAGTCTAAATTTCTGAAAGAGGAGATAATCGTAGGTAATTTTATTAGTGCTCAAGGAATTCGTATGAACCCAAATAAAGCAAAAGCCACATAAGAATCTCTATATCCAACCAACTGTAAGCAGTTGTAGAGGTTAGTAGGATTCTTCAACTATTTCAGGAAATATAGTCAAAATTCCAGTAAAATTTTTACCTGATTGAGGAAATTATTGCAAAAGGGACAGACATGGGAATGGGGGGCAGAGCAGAAAAAAGCTGTGGACAGCCTGAAGGGAGAATTGGAGAAGATGATGCTACACCATCCCAGATCAGATAGATTTTTCATAGCTTGTGATGCCTCAAATGAGGCTGTAGGAGCCATACTGTTTTAGGTCAATGATCAACGGGGCCCTGTTAATTTTGCAAGCAGGGCGTTGAATACCACGGAAATAAATTACTCTGTCACGGAAAAAGAATTGCTTAGTATTATATTTGTCTGTTCAAAGTTTCGTACATATATATATTTTTTTTTTGCAGGGACACAACTGTGTTGACTTGTAAACTACTACATGGTAGGATCACACAGTGGATACTAGCTTTACAGGAATACAACCTGAGTATTGAACATGTCCCTGGCAAAACCCAGATAGTAGCAGATGTACTTTCAAGGGGTAGTGCAGATATACCGGCAGCCTAGGTTAAGGGGTTTCAGATTCGATCTTTAAGGGAACATATGAAACAAGTAGATACAAGATTGAGGAAACTTGCCGTACAATTGAAAATATAAATATCAAAGGATTCTCGGCTCCAGAGAGTAATACAGGAATTGGAAACAAATAATTGTAGCAATATTATTAAGGAGAAATTCATGGTTAAAGTAGGGTATTTGTTTAAAAATGTAGGCACCACTTGTGCAAAATGGATTCTGTGCATACCTGACCAGTTCAATAAAGAAGTTAGTGAATGCACACACAGTGAATTTGGACATTATGGTGTAACTAAAACAGTAAAATACATACAAAATTTCTGTGGGTTTAGGGATATGTATTAAACAGTAGCCAAGGTAAGAGGGTAGTGTTTAATATGTGCACAGACAACGGTACCTAACAGGAAATGCAAAGGGATCATGGGTCATGTACTTACTGGCTACAGTTGTTGGAAAGTGTGTGTGATCTGTTTGGTCCACTGCCAAGGGATAGAGGGTGTAGAGTGAGTGAAGAGATTTAGACGGTTCTTAACAGCGAGGTCTTGAGAGCCGATGCGGGTGATTAAAGGTGAATATGGAGCAGCGCCAGAATGAAAGGGTGGTGGAAACGGGAGATCCCCGAGAAAACCCATTGTCCAGCACGATTCCCACATGCAAAAATCCGGGAGTGACCCGGCCGGGGATTGAACCCGGTTCGCCTTGGTGGGAGGCAAGCAGGTTAACCGCACAGCCACTGCGGCCCCTAGAGGGGGTAGATTATATATTTGTAATGTTTGATGTAGTCACCAAACTTGTGCAACTGTACCCAATTAAACGAGCTATAGCCCAGATGGTCACTGAATAGGTAATGAACATTAATGAATTTCCAGTGAAACCAGGTGTGGGATACTTTATATGAGCAGCAAGACTTTTATACTAATGTCTGAATGTTTACAAAATGTATTGCTTTGTTGGGCTAAGAAGTATATGTTATGGTCTAGGTAAAAATGTACACACTCCAAGGTGTATGTGATAAATTAATTAGAGTAATATGTTGCATACAGAGCGAATTCATGTGCCTGCAAGAGTTATCAAAGACAATCAAATTTGGTTATGTAGCAAGACGATTCTGAACATAAGTTTTAATGCAATTGTNCGATTCTGAACATAAGTTTTAATGCAATTGTGTATTCTTTAAACTAAGTAGCCTATAATATGATGTGATGCAAGTGTTTTCATGTAATTTGTAGGAATGCTGTGAACCATCACTCAGAATTTGATTGTGGCTGTGTAACTTATGGTAGTATTTGTATTTCTGGGTAGTTTTGTAAGAGTTTAATTATATATGCGTGACTGTTTTTGTGGGTTTTACCTTGGAAGTTTGCAGTATGGCAATACTCTCACCAGACTTTTACAGAAGTACAATTTGCTGTAATAATTTGTTTTAACACTCAATCTTCATACCAGAATTCTACATGATCATAGGTGATAGGCTGATAGTGTATTCTGTAAAATGTTTATTTTTAAAAAATGTAAATTTTGGAACATTTTGGTAAAATAATGATTTTCCCAAGAAGTTTGTGGGGTTATGTAACATTGCAGGTCACTAAGGTTACTTGTTTAATTTCATTTTTTTCATCTCCCGAAAATAAGAATATTTATATTTAAATAAATTTTTCTACAGATCTTACAAATGATGCTGGTTGCAGGTGGTTATGCCTATAGGCTTGTATAGGATATAAAAGGGGAATTGTTAGATATTATTTTTGTACTTGTGAAATAACTATGGCTGTTCGGTATCCTGAGGCACTCCTTTCATATTAATTCGGGGATATATGTTTATTGGTATTTTTCAGCTGTGGCGTTTTGTTTGTTTTGCTGTGCAGGTGGTAAAAAATGTAAGGTTGGCGTCACAGCAGCAGGTAATTAGGTCATCAGTGGGTCGATACATATGGCGAGCGGGCTGTGCCAACCGTGAGTTAGCTTGTTTGTCTATGTGGGTACCCAGCGCCATGTTGTGGGTAACAGAAATCGTTGGGACATAGTACGGGAAGGTGGTGGTTTGTAGCGGTGACTCTGTGAAATATTTTTAAAAGTAATGTAAACAGGCGGAACAATTTCACTCGCGTAGGTCAAAGGGCAAAAGTTTTTTTTTATAATTTGGACTTCTAACCTTAAGAAATTTAAACATGTAAATCAGTAAGATCTGTGCGAGGTGGTGTAAAGGCACACTCGTGCACACACATATCGTACAAGCTAGGGCACAACTGGACATAACTTTCATCAGCTCAGTTTAAAATAATGCAGTACTTGGTGAAGCCATTTTTGCAACTTGGCAAGTGCCTCACAGTAAACTTCTGCTGTGAATCAAGGTGAAGCATTTTCTGTAATGAATGCAACATAAACAAAGAAAAATAAATCAACACAAAAAATAATTACGTTTCTGATCTGTGTNCATTTTCTGTAATGAATGCAACATAAACAAAGAAAAATAAATCAACACAAAAAATAATTACGTTTCTGATCTGTGTTTTTTTTAACAACTTCAAAATTTGTAATATCTTTACAAAAAAAATATTTACCACCCAGTGAACAGGTAATAATCACAGAAGTGTTTCGAGTGTGTACTTCATCGCAGCTGACAAGCAGACTGCAGTTGTTGGAAACCATTTCATCGTCCCTGCTATCCTGTCTCTTTCTCCAGTGCACTGCTAGTCAGGAGGCCGGGAGTGTACCAAGTTGTCACTACTGCCTTGATCCTGAGATCAATTACAACTTGACTTCCTTGTGTTCCTTTCTCTTAACAATTATGTCAAAATTACGAGCGCCTTCAGCTGGCAGTCCCAGCATTCCACACACCTGGCTCCACTGACATTCTGCTTGGTGCAGACATATATCCTGACTTGTTAGATGGTGGACGGCATCAAGCAGCCCCAGATTTCCCCACTGCTGTTCGTAGCATTTTTTTTTTTTAGGTTTTGATGGGAAAATGTGAGCCGAGAAAAGAGACACCAGCTCCTGTAATCTCATTCTTTGCACATTCTCAGCCTAATATTGTTGAAACTTTGTGCAGCTCTTGGGAGGTTGCAAAGGTGCCAGTTACAAAACCCATCAACCCTGAAGACTTTGTGTGCTAAAATCACTTTCTGCACTCTCCACCAGTGCACAGCAAGAGGACGCTTCATTGCGAGACTGCTGTTCAAGGAACCTGAACCAGATCTGGGTCAGTCACGTTCCTTTACTGTGGACCTATTGCTTAAGTTGGATCGTTGCATGAGCTGCTAACCAGAGGTATGTACACAGTATATTCACTGCCTTCAAGAATATGAGAATCTGGGACACATGCATCTTGTAGGCCCAAATGCTAACCAACATTATTACATTCTCCATCACAAAGTTGCAGGTGGTCTTCGACACATCTGTTCCAGCAACCTCAGGCAAGTCACTCAGTGACTTTCTAATGATATGGCCAAAATTACATAAAGATATAGTTGAAGTGATTTTGTATTTTCGGCCCCAACCTGCGGGCTGAACCATAGATACATATCAAAAGTATCGGCAGATGCAAGTGTATCCAGATGATCAGCCATGTCAGGTCGTTCTTTGGCATGAGAGCCCAACACAACCCATTAAAGAGTACCAGTTGGATACTGTTACCTACGACATGTCCTGCACTCCTTTCTTGGAGATCTCAAACAGAGATATTGAAAATGTCAAAGACTACATCAGAATTCTACAACTAGCCCTCAGTGTACAAGAAAAGTATCCTTGTGCATCTAAAAATTTAATAGAGGATATCTTCATTCATGACATTGCAACAGAAGCAGCATCTGTCGATGAAGTTTTATCAATGCAGGGAGAACTGGTGGAATTGCTAAAACTGGGTGGTTCAGAATTAAGGAAATCGTCCAGTAACAGCAATGTACTTTTAGAAGGTATATCTGAAGGTCACAGGAAATGCCCATTAACCTTTCAGAATGATAAAGGTGTTATGAATGCAGTGGGAGGCAAAGGGAGAAGTATTTTTATTTTACATAAATCATTCTGAAGCAGTAATTACAAAAAAGTAATACTCTCAAGTATTGCAAAGATCTATGACCCATTAGAATGGATTACACCTGTTCTTTTTTTGTGCTCAGGTGTTTTTACAGGAGTAGCAGTTATTGGGTGTTAATTGGGATGAGAGGTCACCTCGACATGTTAACGTCAATTGGGGAAGTTAGTCACTGAATTCTCTGAACTCATTAAGGTTCATGTTCCCTGCTTTGTTGTCACTTCTGAACAACAAAACTACCAAGTTCTTGGATTTTGTGATGCTTCAAACCAGGGAGATGCTGCAATTGTCTACCTAAGATGTTCGGGAAGTAGTGGGGTTCATGTTCATGTGCTAAGCGCTAAGTCATGTGTATCCCCTTTGAAGATGGTTACACGCCCATGCCTTGAGCTGCTGGGTGCTCATCTTCTTCACAAGCTGTTAGAGGTAGTGTACTCTTTTGTCAACACAAATCAACATTAGAAGTGTCTGTTCCTGGAGCAATTTGCATGTGGCACTGACACATATCAGAACTGCTTCTTACCAGCTCAAGATTTTTGTTGCCAACAGTGTTTTACAAATTCAACAGAGCAGTTTGTTGGTGCACTGGCAACTTGTACTCCTCAAACATTATAATCCAGCTGATTGTGTGTTGCGTGGTCTAACTCCAATTCAACTTGTGACTCATTCACTCTGGTGGTATGGGCTTGAATGGTCAACATTGTGTGAAAGTGAGTGGCCCTGACAGCAACTAGCTACAGATGACACAATTCAGGCAAAAGAGATGAAGAAGAGTTTCATCGTAGTGTTGGTGACAGTGTGTAGAAAGGTGTACTTGCTTGACAGTCTTAGCAAGTTTTCATCATGGTCGAGAGTATTAAGGGTTGTAGCCTACATACTGAGATTTGTGTCAAGCCTCAAGTAAATTCATGAGTGCAGGTTGGGCCCTCTAACTACAAAAGAGCTTGATAATGCCCATAAATGTTCTGTATGCCTGCGGCAGGAGGAGGTTTTCACGTCTGATGTAAGTTAGCTAATGAAAGACAAGGAGTACTCTTCTTCAGACTGAAATCTCAGCCCAATCCTAGATTCAGAAGGTCTGTTAAGAGTTGGAGGATGCCTGGAACACACTTATATGCCATACGAGGAACAACATCCATTGTTGCTACCGAAACATAGTCACATCACTTACTTTATTGTTGACTTCTATCATTGTTCACATCTTCATGCTGGAAGCAACTCCACTCTCGCCGCCATCCATAGGCATTAATATGCCTTCAGCACTTAAGCATTGCGCGTGTGTGCGGCCTTTTCCAGAAATGATCCCCCCTTCCCACGCCCATACATAGACCATACAAACACTCACGAATGGAACAGCTGGAAAATTTCCCATTATTGGCATTTCTGGATTTTGTCAGCCAAAAAAGTTAAGGCCACGATAGCTAGATGTGTAAAGTGCTTCAGATTCAATGCCACGAATGTAGTGCCAATAATGGGAAACATTCCAGGAGTTCCAGTCCAGCATGCGACCATTCTTGAATGTTGGTATTGACTACAGGGAGCCATTTCTGATAAAGGCTGCACACACGTGCAATGCTAAAGTGCTGAAGACATACTTAAGCTTATCTATTTGCCTCACTTCCTGTGTGTGTGTGTGTGTGTGTGTGTGCACTGGGTACAAATGCATTCCTGAATGCCCTTTTCAGATTCATTACGGCAGGTCACTATATTACTGAGCTGCAACATCACTTGAAAATTCCATCCAGTACATCACAGGTGGCAAACTGTCTGTTGGAACAAGGCATCCAGTAGCATTTTCACGTCTCTTCTGCACCACACTTTGGTGACTTCTGGGAGGCGGGAATACGNTGGAACAAGGCATCCAGTAGCATTTTCACGTCTCTTCTGCACCACACTTTGGTGACTTCTGGGAGGCGGGAATACGCTCGGCCAAGAACCACCTGAAGCATGTTGTGTGACAACAAATCCTAACCTTCGAGGAGCTCTCCACTATCAGATAGAGGCAGTTTTGACCTCNCTGAAGCATGTTGTGTGACAACAAATCCTAACCTTCGAGGAGCTCTCCACTATCAGATAGAGGCAGTTTTGACCTCGCCCACCTTGTGCTTTGTCTTCTGACCCCACTGACATAGAAACACTTGACTCCAGCTCATTTTCTTATTGGCACCTCCCTGACATTGCTTCCAACATCTAATTTGAGTGGTCTGGTCATGAATTATCTGGATTGTTGGCAGCTGGTGTGCCAAGCCCCCCCAACATGTCTGGAGTACCTCCACACCCTTCAGCCACGCAGCAAGTGAACAAAGAGCCAAGGTGAATTACAGGAGGGAAACTTGGTGTTACTAAAGAACAATTTGCCTACACTGCAGTGACAGCTGGATTGTGTGCAGTCCCTGCACCCAGGGAAGGATGGAGTCACCAGAGTGGCAACTGTCAGACTGTTGCACCCAAATGTCAAAGAGACCTGTGATCAAGTTCTGCCTACTGTCAATAGCCCAATGTCCCTTGCTACTACATTATGTATAGGTTATGTAAATTTGATGGGCGGTATGTTGAGACACATNTCAATAGCCCAATGTCCCTTGCTACTACATTATGTATAGGTTATGTAAATTTGATGGGCGGTATGTTGAGACACATTTATGCGTGTACTGTTATACATAGTGACTGGCTATTTTGTTGAATGTTGCCATCCTGAAAACATTGTCCACACTAGCAATGGGTTTCTGAACCTATTCAGTCTGACATGACCAGGCGCCATGTTCTCACTCTATGTTTAGGTGCTAACACATACAGTGAGAATGTTTTAAAGAATCTGGAGTTAATTTGGCTACAGGAATAACTGTAAGGTAATTAGTTATTTTTTATTTTATTGGTAATTTCATTAACTGTATAATCNTAATTTGGCTACAGGAATAACTGTAAGGTAATTAGTTATTTTTTATTTTATTGGTAATTTCATTAACTGTATAATCACATGAATCACACAAACATACACACATCTAGTTTTTGTTGTTTTGTCTGCCAAGTTGTGTAAGTAGGTGGCTTACAATTACTTACTGTAATTTTATTCTTAAAATTACCTGCATTATCAAGAAAATAGTTGCATCCTCAAGGAAGTGTTGGATTTCAATGCTATTCAGAAGGAAGGCAAAAGTCATCGAGAACAAGAAACAATTACAAATTGAGACTGGTATGGCCCATATTTATTATGCTACACATGTGTGTCTCAGTATGAGACTGCCAATTTTGCGAAAACATTCCACCAGATGTCACTTCATGACGTTGGAGCTCCCTAATGATGACCTGCAATAATCTATCCCATATAGCTTCAATATTCGCTCACAGTTCCTGCATATTTTGCATTATGGGTGGAGTCACAATAGACATGCCAATAGCATCCCACACATTTTCAATTGGGAATAGGTCTGGTGATGCAGCTAGCCATAAAAGAGTATACATGGCTACAAAGTATGCTCTTGAGATGGCAGCGGTATGAGGACAAGCATTAGGTTGTCAAAGTGCCAGTAATGAAGACCAACTGTGATTGAACATTGCATGAAATCACAACTCACACCATGATACCAGGCAGTCTAGATGTGCAACAACAAACAGTTCATCTTGACGCTTCCGATGTTGCCTCCACACACAAATGCATTAGTCATCACCACCATCACAAAAGTGGGACTCAATAGTGAAGATTACCTGTTGCCATTCTGCATGGCTCCATGATAGTCACAACAGCATTGCAGTATATGGTGATGATGTGATGTTAAGGGCTATTGTAACAGACCATATGCTTGTAGTCCTATCTCATGCAGCCATCTGCATACATTACTGGCACTCACACGATGTTGCAGGGTGGGCATCACTGCTCGCTGAATGTCTGCAATTGTAGCGGCTGGGGTACTCCGTGCATATTGGAAATTCATTGGTTTTCTCTCTGTGTGGTTGGTGGCGGTCTGCCAGATCCTGCATGTTGTGTGTACGTGCCTTCCTCTAGCCACTGGTGCAAAAGCATGACAGTAACAACCAGTATGGCATGCAACCAAGGTATTGTACACTTTGATGGGGTGCTAGCGGCAGAACAGCAAGAGTCAAAATCAAAAGTATGTGCACCGGGACAATCTGATATAGTCCAGCAGGTACAGCAATAAAGTCTGTCCTTGCTGACATCACTTGTATGAACAAACGTGAAAAATGAATCATCTGCACGCCTCACATTATCAAATATACCCCAACACATGAAATTTTTGGGTGCAACTATTTTACCTCAGCTATGAAAATATGCAAATAATTTAAAAAAAAAAAACCCTATATGTTGGAGTGATATGATTGCCCTCTGCAAGTCAGTAACAAAAGGAAATGTAAAAAAAAACACTAAAGAAAAAACTTTGATAGGGAAGAAAGAAAAGCTAACTGAATAATTACTGCTACAATTAAAAATGAACTTGGCATATGCCACACAATTCTGAATTTAAACATTTAATGACTCTTTAGAACAATAAATATATCCAGACTCTTTGAAATAAAAGTGTCACTCTCAGAATAGAGCACCTAGTATTCTTTTTAACTGTTAACATTGTTCACTGCTGAACTGCTTTCATTTACCAATTTCTGGATTCTAACTCTGACTTCATCAATGTCTTCATCAGTAACTGTTTGTGTGAGGACTAATTCTTGTTCATCCTTCTGGATCTGTTGTAGTTTTTCCAGTTTTTCCTGAAGAAAACTCAGTTTCTGGGCTTCAAGGGAAGCTTTGTACTCATCAAGTCTCTTCTGTTTCAAGTCTTCGCAATACTTGTTAGTGAGTTTCCGCAAAGAATCCTTCCGTGTGACCGCCAGGTATTGTCTGAAACACATGAAAATAATAACTTATTTTTCTTGGCGTTAACAATGTGGCAGACAGTAAAATCTTCAAAAATTACTTTCTGGTCTATGTTGTTACAGCAATAGATATCAAGGCAGGCATACTATTTCTAAAAATAAACTGGCAGGCATAATTGGAACAATGAGTGGAGCAGAAGAAATTAACTTGTGGGCATACATTAACTTTAAATTGTCATAAATTTCCTAATTTCATGTAAACATAAGCATCATCGTACCGAACAATGGTAAAACAGCTGCATTGTTGTTAAGTGTTAGATATCTAATAAGATTTACCACTGTTTCTGTATGCCCAAGAAACTACATTGTCTTTGCTTGCGAGTCATTTTTCATTGTATACGTGTTAACTAAATAAAAAAATATGGCAACTAAAATCTGAAGAATCATTTTTTTTTAAATTATGCATTAACAGAAATTTTTGGTCCTTGAACTGGATGAAACTACTAGCAAACACATTATGAATTTAGGTATTGCAATATACTATAAAAAAATTTATACAGTGAGTATCTTAGCTATGGAAGTGTCTGCATCTGTAATATAACTAATTATTTTTAATCATGCAACAAGAAAGTATTATAAAATAATTGCTTTATTCAATGAAACTAATAATGATATAAGCTAGGTTCAAGAGTTTTTTTCCGGCATTTGAAGAAGTAATGAAGAAACGGAATTAATTAAATTTTAATTATTTTGTTTTTTATACAAATCTGTTGAAACCTCAAATAAGAACTTTTTGACTAAATTAAGGCCACCTTTACAAAATGTGAATAGTTGTTTTGACAACTGCATGTGGATTACAATAGGCTACATGTTGGCATTGTCCAGTGGAATTATAAATATCAACTATCATGTTCAACACTACTGCTACTACCCCTTCCTGTATGTACATATAAAGAAGTTAAATGACCATCATTTTTGTGAACTATTTAGTCCTGTTGTACATAATGATGATTTACTTTCACGTGTGCAAAAATTGCATTAGCAGAATGGATGTTTTAAAGGTGAACTAAAATAATTGGCAAGTAATTTATATTCAACTAAACAAAATTATGACACGTGGTCTTCATTAGAAAAAGAATACAAGTCTTCTTGTAACTGCCACAATACATGCCCACAAATATCTTACACCAACAGTTAAGTGAGAACTTACCTGAATCAATTTCTCACTTGTAAATAAGATAAATGCTCTTAAAGCAGAAAATTTACTGGTATCTGGAGTTTTTAACTTTTGAACATTACTCTTGAGAAGCTTGATGTCATGCTTTGTCAAGCAAATAAAGTATCAGTAGAGCAAGATGTACCTACCTGTGATCAGCTTACTGAGTTTCTTGAATGACAGGTATTAGCATGTTAAAATTGGCAGCATGAAATTAGTGTGTCAAAGTCCAAGTGTAACACAAGTCAAATAAATAACAAATCATTTTGTTACACAAGTAGCAGTATATCAGACCACATATATAGTAGAATCTATCAATTGCATACACTAAATGTAGTCTAAAATCATTCTAGACGTAAAACAATGAGGAAATTATGACCTACATAGGTGTCAAGAATTCTTAACAAAATCCATCAAGAATGAATACAATTTGTTAAGGAACAATCTTTGTGTTTTAACGGTTTGAAACTGGCACGCACTTAAGACAGGTGCTTGCCCAAGTTTGTGTGTAAAAAATGTCAGAAAAAACAGTGTTCATTATTATATATTAACCATCCATATCTCATGATAATCAGATGGCAAGTTAGGCATATTGTGCAAATACGATTACACTGTATTCTTGTAAGGGACAGCAGCGGATAGCACATTAGGTAGTCAGAGCACTTATAGAAGCAGCATCTCAAGAGATTAGTATTAGACTCAAAAGTGTTGTGTGTGATACAGTGACAATAATACTTAAGTAAATTACAACTGTCAGTTTTCAAATGTGCTAGAATTATATCAAACGTCCCTAGACTCTTAAACTTGCAGACCCACAAATCTCTGCTATTATTATCAGTGAGGAAAAAGTTGGTGCAAATATAGCTGGCAAGTGTAATACAATACAAATAAAGTTTGGGTGGGTTGTGATGGACAAAGTTAAGTGTGATGTTCTAACTCCTCACTCAATAGGAATTTTTCCTGGAAAATAGATTACACCTTTAGTGATGCCATTAAAATAATTACTATATATAATAAATCCAGGCAAAGTTTACATGTTGCCACTTTGTATCGCTTCCCTTCCCCTTTCCTGCTCGAGCATGTGAAGCACAGTGTGTCAACGGAATCACTAGTAACCCGAGAAGTGTGCTGAGATTTACAAATGGGGGCCGTCATGCATGCTGTGATAAGTCTATTGGAACTCGTGCAGCTTCCTGTCCTTGGGGGAACTGAATTACTTGGGTTATTGTTGCCAGCATGTTCTCGCCATTGCCCTCACCTCTCTCAGCACGACTCAGGGTTGTGCGGAACCTTCTGGATCATGTCAGCTGATTTACATAAGCGCTACAGGCCTCTAAGCAGGAGAGTCACTGCAGGAGTTATGTCAAGACATTGTATAGCTGTCCCACTTATCTCTGGAAGGATGCTCTGAAGAAGCATGCAACATCATAAGAGTCTGCTTCTTCATTGATGCCATCGCCAACACAAGAGGTATGGTAAGCGGCATGTCTAGCTGCACCCCACATCATGCAGGATGCCTTGGCCTGGGCACTGGAAGTGGAGTCAGCAAGACAGGTGTCGGCACCCCGATGTCCGGTACAGGTAAGGATGCTAAGCGAAGACAATGATGACAGCATCAAGACGACACTGAAGGAGATGCAGACGACCATGAAGGACATCACCTCCAGGGTCTGTGCTACAGATATTTGCCTCCTCCCATCCAAACGGTTAGAGTGTTGGTCATGTAGACAGCCAGAGCATTTAAAAGCCTACTGTCCAAAGCAGCAGCAGCAGGAAAGGAGGCAGCGAGACAGGTGAGAGTACAACACATTCGGAAAACTTGTTAACACCGATCTTGGAGGGGTGGGGGGTGGCCAGAAACTACTGGAGGGAAGGCCCCAATTTTCTTACAGGTACATTTGTGAAACAGTATTTGGATGCCATATTGGTGTTCTTTGTCAGATGGTCGTTGACACTGAAGCGACAATAACACTAGTAAGATCAGACATCACTGGGCCTTCTCTCAAGTGATCGCCCGACAACAGTATGGAACATTTACGAAAACAGGCGAGACCACACCTTAGCCTAAAGCATGATATTTGCACTGCAGAAATAAGAGGATGAATCTCTTTTGGGACTTGATGTACTACATAGGCTGAGGTGCTGTATCAATACTTGACTGGTGTGCAACTGGTAGGTAGTACCAATTTGGTGGTGTCAACACAACATGATTTGTCCTCACCAATGAGCTGCTCAGTAGTTTGTCAACCCATTGTGCAACCAGCTTCTAGTGAGATTGTCATCACAGGCAGTCGTCACGGAAAATTTGTCAGACATTTGGGTCTAATTGAGCCAGCAGAGAAAGGTGGCATCCTGCCAGGCAGTGTTATTGTAGCAAGGACTTTGGTATGTTCAAATTCTGACAGTTAGCCAATCAGAATGGTTAATTTTTCCGATAGTGCCGTTTGTCTTAGGGAGGGGCCATGATAGGCGTTTGCAAACAGGTCACTTAGGTTCTTCCAAATGTTCTAGAAACTTATAGAGAAAAACAAATTGAATATCCTCTACCAGAAGTATTGGCGAAATTGCTAGTATCAAGAGACTCAACAGGCGACAGGAGAAGGCTGTTTCTGAATTACTGCAGAGAAATAGGGATGACTTCTCGTGTGGACCAAATGAACTTGGAAGGTCTAATGTCACCTGCCACAACAGTGATACAGGAAATGCCAGGCCGATAAAGCAACAACCAAGATGACTACCACTAACTTCACGTGAGGCAGTTGAGGGGATTCAGAAGGAAATAAAGGAGTAAGATATGATAGAACCTTCAGTTCATCCATGGTCTTCCCCCATTGTACTTGTTTTTGTGGTCTGAGGTTTTTGTGGATTTTCGCCAGGAGAATAATGTGACAAAGAAAAACTCTTATCCACTTTCAAAGTATAGACGACACACTGAACAGCCTAGCAGGTTCATAATGGTTTTCTCCTTTGAGGACCAAGAAAAGACAGCATTTTGTGTCCAAGGGAAAGGGACCTGGCAATTCAAGTTATGCGTTTTGGGCTGTGTAATACGCATGCCATCTTTAAATGCCCAATGCAAAAAGTCCACCATTAAGATATTTGTCATATTTACCTAGATTATATTGTTGTAACAGGAATAACATCTGAAGAGCATCTATCACACTTAGACTCTGTATTCCAGATTGTAGCCACAGCAAACTTGAAACTAGATCCTAAGGAGTGCCATCTTTTCCAAAAGAAAACAAATTTCTTGGGACATGTAGTGTTGGCCCACAGAATTGAAACAGACCCTGAGAAGAACAAATTAATAAGAAACTGGTCAACACCAACTGATAAAACCGAAGTGCAGAGTTTTCTGGGATTATGTGCCTATTACTAACAATTTTTACCTGGGTTTGCCATGATTGCCAAGCCACTATATGTATGAGGCAAAAAGGAAATTTTATTGGAATACAAAGTGCGAAGTTTCTTTTAGTAAGCTAAAGGAAATTCTGATATCTTGTCCAGTACTGGGATTCCTGAAATGTGAGGGCACGTTCATTTTGAATACTGGTGCTTGTAATGTAAGCAGCAGAACTGTGTTATTTCAGATTCAGAATGGGAAGGAGAGGCCACTAGAAAGGTACTGCCCGAGAGAAATTACTCTGCATGACATGCAGGGAGTTTCTGGCTGTAGTGAAGGCAATTTTGCACTTTCACATGTCATGGCAGACATTGTATACTAAGAACTTACCATGCTTTATTATGTTGGCTACTTAATTTCAAGAACTCCAATCGTCNCATGGCAGACATTGTATACTAAGAACTTACCATGCTTTATTATGTTGGCTACTTAATTTCAAGAACTCCAATCGTCAAATAGCCTGGTGGATACAGAATTTTCAAGAATATGAATTTGAAATACAGTACACATATGGATGCCTTTACAGCAATGCAGATGCACTTTCTAGGTGGCCATGTAAACCATTCTGTTGTCAATGCGAACATCATAAAGGAAAGAGTGGTGAATTGCTGAAGGTATGGAGGACACTAATTCAAGGTTCTGTATCTTGTGATGAGTCACCTACATTGAGTGATGAGGGTATTAGGAAAAAATCAGAAAAATGATCCCACTTTGCATTTATTACTTGAGTGGAAAGAAGCTGGCTGTCTGCCAAAATGGGAAGGGAGATTTAGTCTGAGCACAGCAGTCAAAGCATACTGGGGCGTACATAATGAAGTATGGCGTGCTTCATAGTTGGGAAAGTAATGATGGGAAACACACACGCTTACAGTTANTGGGGCGTACATAATGAAGTATGGCGTGCTTCATAGTTGGGAAAGTAATGATGGGAAACACACACGCTTACAGTTAGTCCTTCCAGAGTGCAGGGTACCCCAAGTCTTAAAGGGACTATATAATACTGCAGTCAGTGGTCATTGGTGTTAATTAGATCCTTGACAGAGTTCAACTGAAATTCTACTGGTNAACTATATAATACTGCAGTCAGTGGTCATTGGTGTTAATTAGATCCTTGACAGAGTTCAACTGAAATTCTACTGGTATCATTGTCAGGAGAATGTGCGTCAACTGCATCATAAGAAAGAAATCAAGGTCTAGGGGGACAAGGTCACTTCCAGAAATACAATGTTCTAGCCCCACTCGAGAGGATGGCTGTAGATATTCTGGGCCCCTTACCTGCCACAGAGAGAGGTAATCAGTATGTGCTGGTGGTCTGAGGTCATTCCCATNTGTAGATATTCTGGGCCCCTTACCTGCCACAGAGAGAGGTAATCAGTATGTGCTGGTGGTCTGAGGTCATTCCCATCCCAAACCAAGAAACGTGTACTGTGGATGATGAAATTGTAGAGCATGTCTTCTTGAAATTTGGGGTGTCACTATAACTTAATTCTGATCAAGGAAGAAACTTTTTAGGCTGCTGTGTTCCAGGAGGTAACAAAGATTCTGGGAATGAAAAGACTAGGACTACGGCCTTACACCCTTGGTCTCATGGAATGGTCGAAAGGCTTAACCACACTCTTGTGCAGTACCTGTCGATCTTTGTGGTAGCCAACCAAAAGCGAGTGAGTGAAGAGATTTGGGCGGCTCTTAACGTCAAGGTCTTGAGAGCCGATGAGGGTGAAGTGAGGTGAGTATGGAGCAGCACCGCAATGAAAGGACAGGGGAAACGGTAGATCCCCAAGAAAACCCGCCGACCAGCTGCATCGTCTGGCATGATTCCCACTTGCAAAAATANGATCCCCAAGAAAACCCGCCGACCAGCTGCATCGTCTGGCATGATTCCCACTTGCAAAAATATGGAGTGAACCGGCTGGGGATTGAACCCGGTTCGCCTTGGTGGGAGGCGAGCAGGATAACTATCCACTCAGCCACCGTGGCCGCACGCTAACGAAAAGGACTGGGATTGAAAGGTGCCATGGTTTCTTCTTGATTACCGCTTGGCAGTTCATGAGTTTACAAGGGTAGCATCGTCAAGGATGCTGTNAGGACTGGGATTGAAAGGTGCCATGGTTTCTTCTTGATTACCGCTTGGCAGTTCATGAGTTTACAAGGGTAGCATCGTCAAGGATGCTGTTTCAAAGAGAGCTACACTTTCCTAGCGACCTGCTGTTTGGTCGGCCTATAGAAGAGAAAACAGTCGCCCTGAGTACAGGAACAAATTAGTCGGTGTTCATGATTTTACTTCACAGCACCTCACAATAAATAGTGCCATGATGAAGATGCAGTATGACAGGAGAATGTCACGCAAGGTGTTTCAAGGACAACTGATATGACTGTGCAATCGAGATGCAAAAAGGGTACAGCCCAAAGCTACAGAAATGTTTGGAAGGCCCCTACATGATTCTGAAGAAGAACAATGACGTGGTCTTTCCGATTTGTCATCAAAGCTCTCAGGCGAAGCCTAAGATTGTCGACATTGACCGACTGGCACTCTATGAAGATCCAGATATTGCAGAGTCTGTTTAGGAAGTACAGACTTCATGAGGGGACAGTGTTACATGTTGCCACTGTGCGTCACTTCCCTTGCCCTGTCCCGCTCAAGCGTGTGAAGTAGAGTATGTCAAGGACATCATTGGTAACCTGCAAAGTGTGCGGAGATTTACAAACAAGGGCCATCACACATGCCGCAACACGCCTATCGAGACACTTGCCACTTCCTGTTCTTGGAGGGATTGAAATACTTGGGATATTGTTGCAAGATGGTTCTGGTCATCACCCTTGCCTCTCTCAGCATGACTCAGGGTGCGAGGAACTTGCTGGATCAGGCCAGCTGATCTATGAGAGTGCTACGGGCCTCTGAATTGAGAGTCTGGAGCTTCGTTGGGCCGTAAGCGCTACGTGTGCAGAGCCAGTGAAATGATAAGTGGTGACGACAGTAACCAGTGAGAGTGAAGTCTGCAGACTGCAAGCATCTGTATAGTGGGCATCTGTATAGTGGAGAGTGAGAACAACAGGCGGGACTATTGAACTGCAGACATTTGGAATGATAGCAATAGACAGTTGGGTTGAATATGTGTAAATAATAAGTGAANCTATTTCATGGTGATTTCTTCTCATGGAAGTAAAAACACGTATATTTTGTTGTTGCTATATTTGCTGGGACATGTGTGTCCCTCTGGTATTTAGAAATTGGATTCATTTGTCCCATTGATATTGGTTACAATATTTTCTTTCATTTTAAAAGATGGCCAAATTGAACAAAACAGGGACGAAGAGTTGTGACTTGTGCTGGAAGACGAAAATTTTGATTTGTCTGATTCTGATTCAGAGGACTCGTATCACCCCTCTGACGACAACGTAGCAGACATTGGTGACGAAAGAAGCATTAGTGAAAACACATTGGAAGATGAGGAAATTTTATTTGCTATGCATTCAGGCTCCAAAGTTCAGACCCTTCAACTTCATGTTCCAATACTGTCAGATCTGCCCAACAATTCATTCACCCCAAGACTCAGTGTGACAAAAAATTGTGAAACAGTTATCGCCTAACTGAATTGATCATCAAGTGAGTTAAACTCACTTCCTCAAAACCTAATGAGTTACATTAGTCTATATACTAACAAAAAGTTAGATATACTCCATATAAAGAAAAGTGCCATAGAAAAAGAAAGAAAATACAAAAAAATCACCCAACATTATTGATACATACCAGCATGAAGTTATGATGCTTATAGGTATTGTACTGGTTATGTACTACAAAAAGCTTCCCAACTTACCTGACTTCTGGTCTCAATCTTGCTTCCAAGTTCTAGTCTGTAAACCGTATTTCAATGAGCCTGAACCAGCTACTGACACTTCTTTAACATATTCTTCAGATTAATTGATTTCTTATCTAAAGTTCACCTTCCTGAAAGTCAGGGAAGAGAACCCATGCAAAATAATTGATGAATGGATGATTAAGTTCAAGGGGAGGTCTTCTTTGAATAAAGCATGGAATAAAGAAGAAGCTGTAATTCACAAACTGGTTACACTTATGATCTTGATATATATTCTGATAAAGACATATCATCTGATTCAACACTTGAGGAACGAGCAGTTATGAAACTGGCAAGCTCAATTCAATCTTCTGATGTCATTNACCTCACTGCAATGCTTAGTTCACAAGATTATCAAGAGATGGTAGTAGTAGGTAGGAAAAAACACCTGTTTTTTTTTGCTGTTTCTCTTGTTCTATGGTTATATTTTCATTAGTCGTTAATTGGTCATTCTTTGCGTGGTAGATNTTTTTTTTTGCTGTTTCTCTTGTTCTATGGTTATATTTTCATTAGTCGTTAATTGGTCATTCTTTGCGTGGTAGATCTAAATGCTATTTCATGGTGATTTCTTCTCATGGAAGTAAAAACACGTATATTTTGTTGTTGCTATATTTGCTGGGACATGTGTGTCCCTCTGGTATTTAGAAATTGGATTCATTTGTCCCATTGATATTGGTTACAATATTTTCTTTCATTTTAAAAGATGGCCAAATTGAACAAAACAGGGACGAAGAGTTGTGACTTGTGCTGGAAGACGAAAATTTTGATTTGTCTGATTCTGATTCAGAGGACTCGTATCACCCCTCTGACGACAACGTAGCAGACATTGGTGACGAAAGAAGCATTAGTGAAAACACATTGGAAGATGAGGAAATTTTATTTGCTATGCATTCAGGCTCCAAAGTTCAGACCCTTCAACTTCATGTTCCAATACTGTCAGATCTGCCCAACAATTCATTCACCCCAAGACTCAGTGTGACAAAAAATTGTGAAACAGTTATCGCCTAACTGAATTGATCATCAAGTGAGTTAAACTCACTTCCTCAAAACCTAATGAGTTACATTAGTCTATATACTAACAAAAAGTTAGATATACTCCATATGAAGAAAAGTGCCATAGAAAAAGAAAGAAAATACAAAAAAATCACCCAACATTATTGATACATACCAGCATGAAGTTATGATGCTTATAGGTATTGTACTGGTTATGTACTACAAAAAGCTTCCCAACTTACCTGACTTCTGGTCTCAGTCTTGCTTCCAAGTTCTAGTCTGTAAACCGTATTTCAATGAGCCTGAACCAGCTACTGACACTTCTTTAACATATTATTCAGATTAATTGATTTCTTATCTAAAGTTCACCTTCCTGAAAGTCAGGGAAGAGAACCCATGCAAAATAATTGATGAATGGATGATTAAGTTCAAGGGGAGGTCTTCTTTGAATAAAGCATGGAATAAAGAAGAAGCTGTAATTCACAAACTGGTTACACTTATGATCTTGATATATATTCTGATAAAGACATATCATCTGATTCAACACTTGAGGAACGAGCAGTTATGAAACTGGCAAGCTCAATTCAATCTTCTGATGTCATTCTTGTATTTGACCAATTTGTCACAAAAACACTATTTTAATTTAGCTGTAGGCACGTGCATATCAACCAGGAAAAACATGCCCAAATTCAGTNTTATTTAGCTGTAGGCACGTGCATATCAACCAGAAAAAACATGCCTAAATTCAGTAATTAAAAGCTGGAAAAGGGACAGTATGGTCCATTTCACATAAGTGGGGTAAAATATGACAATGTGCCCAACCTTCACAGTATGTAAACAGTAAATGCTTTCTTTTGCAAAGTATTGTATCAGCAGATGAATTGCTGTGGGATGTATGTTGTTAAGTTCGCGATTTTGATGATGGCTTTGGAAGAAAATAGAACTTAGAACTAACAGTTGTAATTTAAAATGTTATGGTTTTAATTGTGTTTTAAAAGCAATATTCAATTTTTCTGACTTTTAGTAAATTTACTTTAAAACAAATTTAGCAATTATGATGGAGCATGTCGACACTTACGACCAGTGCAACGTTTCCAGCCTGGTGAACACCATAGTGTTTCTCATTGTGTTTATATGAGTACCTTGTTGGTGTTGTCCAAATATTTTATCCGCAGTTATTAATTTTTTATTTGCTTTCTTTAAGCATAGTTGGTTGTAGGTACCATTTTATTGCATTTTCTTGAGTGAAATGCAATATTATCAGCACGTGTTTACCGCTTCGTAAAATTGCTCGTGCCGCCATTTTCCTTAACCACGGTCCGCAATGAAGCTACATAAATATAGTTTATTTTTCTAAGTTTAAGTTTGTTGGTTTCAGAAAACGTGCAGCATGTTGATTTTACTGAATGATTCTGCAAATAAATTACTTAATATCAGTGACGAACAAACGTAATTTTTATTTATAAATCATTACCATAACGTTTGAAATGCATGTGCCTTAAAAAAGTGCACTTTCAACTCTTTTGCAGTAAGTAAATAATATTTGGTTATTTGGCCTTAAATCGTAAATCCACGGAGTGTAAGGTTAACTTCGGTCAAAGTATGTGTGTACTGCAGCATCTGTACGAACAACGACGTATCACATTTTGTTTTTTCACTGAAGTTAAAACTTTTGAAGTTATAATAATTTGATAGTAATTTGATTGTTATTTCCTCAATAGCAAAATTTTTCACTGCTCCATCAAAACAATATGCAACTCAAAATGACACACTCGTAAGAACCTCAAAACAATGCCATCTCACAAAAGGCGTTAAACTGAAGCCCCCACTCCCAGTTTCCTTTTTACCCTCAAAGTAAATTAACAGAACTCTTAAACTTGGCAATTACAAAAATTGAACAGGTTGGGATGCCAACCTAAGGTCAGTCTTTCAGTGCCTGCCATGACAGAAATCGCAAGGAAAGAGAAAAATGCAAGTGTGCATTGGACTCATAACATTTGTTTACAAATGTCTTTTTCTTCACTGACAAAACAGCTGTGGTGGAAGGATACATTGTGGCAGTGCTACTTTTCTAGAACTGTCAAAATTTATCCCATTTACACAAAATGGACAATATGAATATTTAGCCAATGAACAACAAACTTTGGCAGCAAGGTAGCAAGAAGTTGTTCTTAGTATCTGTTATGACACTACTTTTGATGAAACCACTAGATGGTAGAAAGATGTGACCAAAATTACCTTTTCCTGGCCTTTTTTGATAACTTTCAATAATAAACGTATGGGTAATGTAGATCTATTGGACCAGAACGTTGCTGCTTATGATTTTGGATGGAAATCAAAAAAGTGGTGGAAGAAAGTATGTATTTTATGAGCTTCTCGTGGTTTCTGTTATGAATGCTTGCATCCTTCATAAAGGGATAACAAAGAAAAAGACAAAGCTATTGCAGCATCTTGTTCCTCTTGCTGAACAAATTATTGGAATCGGGAACTCCAAATGTCACGTACAACAAAAAAGGACACACAAGGAAGACCATTCGCTGCTGCAAGAATGATGCTCAACATCGGAGATCATCTATCAGTGGAAGGCTCAACACGAAGACATTGCTTCAGATGTGCACAAGTAAAACTGGAACAGGCACAAAAACTGTGTGCACAATGTGCTAAGTACCACTTTGCTCCACATCATTCATGACTTTTCCTTTTGTGACTATTTTCTAATAAATAGAATTCTCTTTTTCACTTAGCTCCCTTTTATTTGCATATATGTATGTTGTATAGAGATGAGAAAATAAAGTTTTGTTGTTGGTGTGCCATGTTATTTTTAGCACCATTGGGACACACATAACACACAGCAAAATCCCATTTTGGGACATATCCCAGCCCCCTCCCCCCCAAATCATACTCTTTTCATTTCACAGAAATAACCACCAATATGTGGGTCCTTCTCAACTCCTCTGTCAGACATAGTTAAAGGCACATCACGATTTGTTTTTTTCATTCAGATATCTTATTTGAAGTGCATTTTGTTGTGTTTATGCACAGTGGAATTATGCAAGACGTGCTGGTGTTCTGTGATTAGGCTATAACATTTATATCCCCAAAAACAACAAAATATAATAGTACAACATGTACAGTAACGTCACAGGCATATCAACAAGACGGTGTGCATTTTTCCAGCACAATATCATAGTAGCTTTTAAAATGTACTAGTCACGAGTTATACATGCACAAATAAAGAAAGAAACACAATTTTTGTATTAAAATTTATTATACTATCATTTTGTAAGTTGAAAAAAAAAAGTAGGAAACATCCCCATTGTCATGTCATATCTGATCAGTAAACTTTGATTTATACATCCAAAACTTTGGGAAAATGAAGAGGTGTCACAAATAACTTAAATGTTAACTGAGGAAGTAAAATACTAAAAATGCTTAAAAAATAATTATAGCAGAACAGTTGAAGGCTGGCAGTCTTTGTTTGCCTTTAGATGATAAATATGTGCTGAGATATTCACTGTTAACATGCTCTAACGAGATAAAAACAACTTGAAAATAAAACTAACAAAATCTTCTAGCCTTACTATAGAATATAAAGCTTTCATGCATATGTCACAAGCAGCAAGCTTACCAAAGAGTGATATGAACAATGATAACTCTCAACTGGCATAAGTGATTCCTCATCATGATGTCATTAAGGAAACAAGTTAGCCATGAAGGTTCATATAGTATTTAATGGTTCTGCTAAGATTTTGAACAGCACGTCCTTAAATTATATTCTTCTGGCCACACATAAGCTATAAAAGGATACCATAGAAATTATTTTAAAGTTTTGTACATCATGCATTGTGTTTGCAGCAGATACTTGTAAAATGTATAGGCAGATTCTAATTGACCCACAAGATCGCAAGTATCATTGTATTCTACGGCAAGATACTCATAATGAAAATATTTGTTTGTACCAACTGACACACTGACTTACAGTCGCCATCTTCATTGTATCATTCTTTAAGAACATTAGAACATTAGTTTTAGATAAAGGAGAAAAAACTTTCCTAAAGCTGCCAAGGTGTAATGGAGAGATATTTTTGTTGAAAGCATTGTGAGTACATCAGCCTCTTTAGGAGAAGCAATATAAGTAAAAAATTAACGTTTACCAATTCTTACATCATGAGGTTTTTAACTTCATACATGGTCCTCCAATTATCCAACAATATTCCAGGTTATCAGAGTTTTAGGTGTCCACTGCTGTCCTGAAGAAGAAGAACTAGCATATCATATTGGTGTACCTGGATTCTTTAACACTAATCAGGGTACAGTGGACCCCTGTTATAATGAATCTGAAGGGAACATTTTCTACATTCACTATAGAGGGGAAACTTTATAACTGGGAAAGCATTTTATAAAGGAAATATATACTCACGAGGAAAACTTGAATGCATTTAAGTCAGAACTTCAGTATGAGTAAGTAAATGTTGAACGTTTCAGTTTATTTTAGCCACAGTCTTATGGGCTATATCAAAATCTAAACTACTAAGATTTTAATTAAAATACATTCTACTTGGCAAAACAATACACACATTTAAGGTAGTACCAAATTTACGTACATATAATACAATATTTGATAATCTTGATAAAATGTTTATAGCCAAACTAAAAAACATAACTTAGCCAAACTAGAATGTTACATTATAGTACAGTAGAGCACCCCTCAAACGGAATCGTCGGGGGAAGGGCTATTCCGGTCGAGGGAAATGAGGGTGGGATGGTGTGAAAAATAACACATTTTTATTCTGAACTCATGTATATGTGGCACATAATTTTAACTTAAGCAATTGATGAGTGTAAATTATTAGTTTTATCCTTAAAGTTACATAACCATTTAAAAAAAAACACTACGTTCTGTTTATGAAATGTGAGTCATAAAACTCCCGGCGCAGCCTTAATGACCTTCATTCTCTAACTTCAAGGGGGGATTCTTATCTCTTTGCGGGGCGCGTGTCTGCCTGGGTAAGCGAGATCTGGATATCATGTTACTATTTGTGTTGACGGGGTGCGTGTTATTTACGAGATATTGTCATAAAAAATTTTTCTCCCCTAAACCATGTTCAGAAATTTGCCAACAAACAATACGTTCTAATGTTTTAACTTAGTTTCTAAGGAAGTCATAAAAATAATAAGAAATTAATAGCTTATCACCTGTTTTTAAACGCGTATGGGTCGCAGCATACTTCAGCCTGCCTGTCTTTGACTGTTCTGGTTTGTATCACCTCTAGCCGCCTTTCAGGTTGCACACTTCTTTTCTCTTTTTTCTTCCACCCTCTCGCTTGNTTCTCCCTTTTTTTTCCTGCCGCTGGCAAAAACAACAGCCATCCAGCACCAAGCTAGCTGACTCGGTCCTTTTCTTTTCATTCTCCCTCCTCCGACCTCTTTTTTTTGTCTCGCTTTCTCTCTCTCTGGTTGAATGAGTCAGCCAGCAGTAGCTGTGTGTGTGATGCCGCACGCATACATGCACCACACCATTGCCTGTCCGGCAACAACCGGCCGAGCTGGCAGGCTACGCACGGCGTACATGTTCCGCAATTTAAACGCAGTGTTGAGGCATTTTGACATAAATACAAAAGTTTTATTTACGCGGAATACTGCGCTGTTGCTACTTTTCTGCAGGCGGCGTGGCAACGATAACATTCAATGGCAAATTTATTAGTTTGACGTTGCCATAGTTTGCTGTTGCCGCACTAGCACGATGAGGCCCGGCAATATTTACGGGAATACAAAAATTCAGAGCGGCCTATACTTGAAATATAAATTATCCCTCATTTTTCATCAAAAACTTTTGATGCGGTCTATACACGCCAAAATACGGCACATGTACACTAACACGTTAAAACACTAAATTCTGAAAGTCGCACCGCTAAAACCAATGGCATGTGTCGCACATTGCCATTAGTCACTGTCACTTGTGTCATTATGCAGCATAGCTGTAACTGTGCCACTTGGGCCGGCTGTCTCTTCATCGTGCTGCAGCTTGTTTACCACCTAACATGCATGTACAGTCTGGTGTGAGCAACGAATGACCTCTTGCGAGCACGGGAAAGTTATGGCACAACATTGCGACGTTTGAATTTTTTTGGAAAATTAGTTTCGGATAAGGGGAGTTCCGTTCGAGGGAATTCCGGTTAAGGGGTGCTCTATTGTACTGCAGTTCACATCAGCCAACAGACTTTACATTAAAATATAAACTACACAGATTTTCACTAAAATAAATTTTGCATAAACTCATTTCCTTAAACAATATAGAGCTACAAAAATTTATGTACCAAATTTGTATACAAACTTGAAAATCTAATTACATGAAATACATTTGAATGAAATAGTTTCTAAAATTATGCTACAGTTTACACAAAAGCACTGGGTAAATTGATAATGTTTATGACATTTTTTTTTTTAAGTCACTAATTTTCTTTTGTTTAACAGTTTTTAGGGATTGTAAAAACAGAAACTGCTCCAAATTTAAAGCACTTTACCACACATGGTCTGGAACTTCAGTAGCACCTTCAATGTAACTGCACAATTCCAAAACCATCCAGAGCTTCCGCACATGTTGGCTTAGATGTTTCTTGTATTTCTTCCTCCTCCTCCATCTCTTCTATTTCCTCACTTTGTTTCTTCGTCTTTTCATCACACAACTCTTCAATTGTCTGCTGTTCAGTTTGCAAAATGTTGTCGTCAACTGACATGTCTGGAAGTTGCAGCTAAAGTTCAAATCATTTTTTAGTATCTCCCATGCAACATTTTTTTCATCATATTCTAATTCACCATCAGTGATTTCATTTGTGGATGATGAAGCTTTATCAATGTTTAAACTCACCTTTCTAAAACGGTTTGAAATTGTAGCTGGTTCAATTGAATCCCAGCAAGAAACTAGGTAGTGCATGGCATCAAGTATTGATGGTTTATAAGGCTGGCATCTGGTTTCATTTTCAAAATAACTTTGCACACCGGTCGTTTACGGAACCTTTGCTTCAACACCTTTATGACTTCCTGGTCCATTGGCTGAAGAACTGATGTTGAGTTGGAATGAAGAAACTGAACTTTAATATTTCACAAACCATTTACAGTTGGGTGAGCAGGGCCGTGGTCCATGAACCGCAAGATTTTCCTGTTCTGACACCCCATCTTGGCATCAAGAGATAGCAAGTACTGTTCAAAAATAGCATATGTCATCCAGGCAGATTTGTTATTTTCAAACTTGCATGGTAACACTTCAATGTTTTTGAAACAACTTTAATTTTTTGGTTTCCCTGTGACTAGAAGTGGCAGCTTCTCGGAGCCATTCATATTGGCTCCGGCCAATAACAGTTGTAATGAAATATTCTTAATTTTTCGGGACACGGGTGTAAAATTCTTTTGTGTGTATGTAGCTTTGGAAAGCTTCGTAATATTTTTATCTGGTTTAAAGTTTAAAGCCGCGGTGGCTCGTTTCCCGTGATAGTTTGTTTATCCGGCAGACATGTGCTATTGTAGGTTATCGGGCGGACGTTTGCTGTTTACGTTTATCAGGAGTCCGTTTACCGTTTCGTTTCGAAAGTTTTGAGTTTTTTGTTAAGCATCAGCATTACGTAGCTTTTTCAGGCGACGTCGACAAGTTTTAGTTCCTCCAGCGCAGTTTTATTGTACGAGAAGTCCGTTTATGTTGACGGCGCAGGATTAGTTCCTGCGGCGTAGTGTCAGTTACGATAACGTGTTGAGAGCGGGACACAGCGCAGTTTTGGATGACGCTGCTGGCAGATGCCGGATGCCGTGCGCTTATCTTAGGAGAAGAGGGCGATAGGCCTGCATATAAATACTAGTGGTGTCTATCGCCTAAAGAGAAAAAAGTAACCAACCGTCGAAGAAGACGCATCGGGCATGAAGAATTTCACCCACACCGGCAAGCACCTGTGACGGTAAAATCTCTTTTTTACCTTTCTTTTCGGTTCAACTTAACCTAAATTCTATCAATTTATTTCCGCCGGTGTGGGGGGTCGTTAGGGTGCCAGGAGGGAACGAACATCCCTCCTGCCTTCGTAACTTAGTCTTGCGATGCAAGTTTTGAGACATTAATAAACTGTAAACGACTGTGGCGCTGGTCTGTACTTGTATATTTATCTCTGAATGGTTCATACTCTGCATACTGGAAATTCGTATGTGAACTGTGTCATTCAAATGATAAATAAAGTATAGAACAAAATACTGTGGAACTTCTTTTTTTAATTAATCGGTATCACATTGTACGGAGTCTCGTATTCTACCTTTGAGCAAGCCGTGGCAATGTAAACATCGGCCAGGTAACAAGTGCCGAATGTTACACAGTCAAGCGTTCTTTGCTTCGTTTTCCACTAGGACATGCTTCTCCCTTAAAAGCAAAAGTTTTGTCTGGTAGTAGAGAGAAAAACAAGCCAAATTCGTCAAAATTAAAAATGTCTTTTGCTTGATATTGTAAGAATAGGTTTGGCAACAATAATTTCCATGCATCATCATCATCTTGCCCCACACTTTCAGATTCACCACTTACTGTTTTGTAAACAATATTAAATCATTTTTTAATCAATCCATCCAGCCATTGGATTCATGGAAGTCAATGTTAAGCCTAAGTGCTATTTGCTCTGCCTTTTCTCTTATTATCCCTCCATTCAGAGGAATATTTAGTGCCCTCTGTTGTTTGAACCATTCAATTAAGGGTTCTTCAATGTCAGAGTATTTACTTTTCCTAAGCCGTTTGATGTTCAGTGATGTATTTCCAGCTTGAGAAATTAACTCATCCTGTTTACTTGATATTGTGCTTAAAGTGGATGTTGCAGCAAGTCCCAATTCCTTGGCAATTAACACGTGCGGCACAGAGGGATTAGAGTCAAACTTTTCAATTTTGCCCAGTTTATCTTTGATGGATAATGCTTTGTGTTTATTTCAATGTTCATTGCTTATTTTAAAAATATATATCTTAGCACATTTGCAACAGAAAACACACTTTTATTATCCGTCTTCAAAATAACGAACAGCAGCAGTTATGGTAGATACTCCTGTATGGCACACTTTTATTTTAAACTAAAGTTAAAAAATTTTGGAGTGCGTGCTACAAGGGGAAAAAAATTCAAAGGAGGTGGAGCAGTGGTCGTAAACTGTTCGGAGATACTTGAGGATGATAAAGTATAGCGGAACAGTCTGTCGTCCCTCCTTTCCCTTTTCTCTCAATACTCCTTCTTGCCACCCTTCCCGTCAATGTCTCACCTCAAGTTACTCGCTTCCCCTCCCGGCAATAAAGCTCTCTCTCACGTGTTTCCCTTCCCCCTCCCTTTTCTATCTGTTGCCAATCTATACTTCCACAAGCTTTCTTTGTTTTTGTGCATGGAAGAGGGTTATAAAAACCCCGATTCTGACAGGGTCTGCGAAAGTAGCACCACTGTTTATATATGACTACGTCTCCTTCCGCCATCAGCTGATCGGCTACATGGCAACGATGTTGTTTATTTTCATGCTGTCACTATCAGCCGATCCCCTTGTCAATGTACTGTTTGTGGGACGTTTTAGGCAAACTTGCTACTCAGAAATACGTAGCTGCGATTGTAGTAATAGTAATGTGTACATAAATCATTAATCAGTAAATTGTTATGTTAAAGGGCAAAAATATAAATAATTAATTTTAAATTTTGTAACTACAAAAAAATGTAATGCTAAACAAATTTTAAGATATTTTAGACTGACATCTATTTAAAAAATTTAGTAGGTTATAAAAGTAAAAATATAAAACCTTGCAAAAAATTTAATATTTGCTAACTTTTTTTTATTTGTCCGAGACAGTGAATTTGGGATAACATTTGTGAAACGGTAGTTGTAGCTATTATCACACGTTGGACATTATAGCTAATATATTAGAGTTGGAAATATGTGACTTAAAATAACGTTAGAATTGCTTAAAAACTATTCACGCGTGTCCCACTTTCTTTGGAAACAAGGAAATAGATTTTCAGAGAACAATCTGGCATATAATTTACGTGGACGAATGATTACCTGCCAAACAGAAATTACTAGTACTCAGAATCACTGTACACAAAATATATGTTACTTTAAAAATTATGCAGAGCTCACGAAAAATTAAACTATTGGTATCTGTTCGTAAATTTATATATATCGCACACGAAAGCTATTTTTTTCTGGCTGGTAAGTTTCAGAAAAAATCAGATGGATGGTGTGCACAACATGTCCGGAGCGAGGTCTGAGCAGCTTACTTTACTCAATAGATTGCGTCTTTGTAAAGTTGACTGTTCTTCTATTACTGGCTCGGAACGACACAAATTAAAAATATATTAAGTCAAATTATTAGAAAAAATTAATCAACTATGTTATGCTATATTTTTGTATGCTTTTGGAATTAATATCAAGAACGTAATGAAAGCGGGGTTGGGGAGGTGCGATTAAGACGTGAAAAAAGGTTTTAAAATTGTGTTTCATTTGGATATGGTTCCCTTTAATGTGCCTTTCATTTTGAACACCTATACATTTCTACTTTAGCACAAAGTTTGGTTTCTTACACTAAAAACAGCTGTTTTATGACCACGTACAATAAAATGTATTAATTAATCTAAGAACTCTTTCTTATCGCGTATTTTCGGCTGGTCTAATGTGCGTCGGCAGCGCACTCAGAATAGCCACATCATAATATTAACTTTTGTTCGTTTGTGCATCAGCTGATACAGGATTTTGTAAATGGCCCATTTTTTTTGTTTCACATACATCAAGTTGCCACTCACTGACTGTCAGAATCTGGCCAACTTATATGAGACAGAGAATACAACAGTTTAGAACTAAGGAGAGGGGGAAGACACTTTTCTTTTGGGAGGAGTGTGTGACACTATATCACGTCACTGTGTAAAAGAGGGGAAAAAATGGCACTGCCCACCTCATCTGCCGGCATTCTTCTTTTAACGGCCTTCACACGGTAACATGTTTTTGCTTTTAGCACACTTGAGATGCCTGGGCGCCTCCCTTAAGCACCTTACGAGCCACAACTGAAAAATTACCACATCCCGGTGGAAATAATTACGTGCAGCCTGAAAAGACGGCATTATGGTGTCCCTCTACCTTAAACTGAAGTTGGAAGTTTCATCTTCTGGCTTGTGAACCTATCCATTCTTGCCGAAAAAATAGACCACCAACGCTGACAAATGGACCTGCCGTCCAGCAGTGACCACAGCCCGGCAGCCAGCTTTCTTTGTGCACGTCAAAATTCATACTGCTGGGCACAACATGTGTCACCCCTAGCACTGCCGGCAGGGCGATCACGTGATTCATGACGTTGCTGCGCCTTGATTCATCCCCCTCCCCAAGCGTCGGCGGAGTTGCAAGACGTACAATAACGAAGACAAGAAAAAAATAAATACTGTTTTTGATTCCTACGCATGCGTCAATTTAAATAAAGAGTTTGGATTGGATATGATTCCTTAAACCAACTGATTGCGAAAATCCCAATGTTGCTATATTTCTTCCCTAGTAGAGAGGGGGTGTAAATTTCTGATGTATAAAAAGGCCAGGCTGGGGCAGTCTTGAGGTATTTGGCTCCCATCTGCGTCATCATGCATTTAAGATAAATATTGTTTTAAGGGGCTCTTCTGGTCAATGCTAATATGGGCATTTTGCACTCCATATTTTGTGTTAGGGTTTCATTATGAAAAATTTTATAGGCATGATTGCCTGTTTTATTGCATTTTCTTGTAAAGTCTAGAAAGCTTTAATGTGTCATAGATACTTTGGAGAAACCATGTGGCTTTGTACATTATGTAATTGCCATAAGGTTTGGTTATGCTAGTGTGAGTAACTTTATATCACGTTGGGGCACAACTTTTATACTGCTATTTTAGTGTAATTTTAGACCCAACTGTATTAAGAAAAAAATGGGTTTTAAAAATGAAATTGTACCTGTAATATATTTGAAAGCTGTATCTCTGAAATTTTGTATTATACAAAATGAAATGAAGAAACTTTTCTTGTTTCACTGGGTGTGTGAAAGGATTCCTGTGGCAAAGTATCACAGATTTTCCTCTATACCTTTAATTTATTCTGGTTTTGGATGGATAAGGACTTTGAGCTGTTTAAGAAAAAGAATTAGAATCAATATTTTCTTATTAGTTTGCCAACTGCCGAGTTGCTGGTTTTGGATTAAGTTATAAAAAGTAAGAAATTTTCAGAAGAAATAAGGCACCTGAAGAATGGCAAATACTTGAAGAATTTATGTTTATTCCTTGTTTCCTGCATAGTATTCAGGGTGGGCGGTTGCTTACAAAACTCAGACTTGCCGGAACAAGTGAAACATAACTGTTACTGCCAGCAAAATGGCATCTGTCTGTATTGATTGTGAGGCATTACCATATTGCTTACCTTCATGCTGGACCACAGGCCAACCATTCACATACTCAACAGCAGTATTGGATAATAGATGCAAGAAGTCTTATTCATAAAGAATAACATTGCTGCATTAATAGTTACAAGATTAATTCCATATCTCCATCTCTACTCTTGGGGAACTTATTTGTATTGAGGTTCTCACAAATGCACCCATTTGTTAAAGCTGAAACAAACTTTCTGGACCTTATTTTTGGAAACTTCCTAAAACACACAAAGTTCCTGTAAGCAAAAGGTATTCTTGCTTCTTTGTGTGTACATCAATAAAAGCTGCGCCTTTGAAGTTTTCATTATGTATGGAAGCATTCCTTGTTGGAATGAAATAATTGGTTTTTAAAATTGAAACTCCAACAGGTATTTTTCTGATCAAGTAATTATGTTGGCAGCTCTATGCAGCTTAAAGAAACGTGTGAATTCCTGTTTTAATAAAAAGCCTCGCAACTCTTGCAGCAACAAATTATTGGGCTTAACATTATATCAATCGACCAACCACCTCTCGATTTGAGGACTATGGGAAGCTAGAGTGAAGTCAGCAAAATTACATTTAAAAAGTGGCGTGTGAACAAATAATTACTTCTGAGAAGTTGGCAACCTTGTTTGTGCAATCAGCTATGCTGAACTACTCAAGACCATGATATTCTTTGTCAAGCAAACCTTCGAAATTGGATTCTTTCTTGGAGCTCCTATTGTGCGAATGCCTGAAGAAAATTTCTCCCACTCACTTGAAAATCAACTGATCACAAAATTGAAAAAGTCTGTACAGAAACATTGGAACAGTGAATGTTAGCACACACCCTATCAATGCTAGAAATGCAATGTTTATGTTCCCAGTTTGAATGTTTAAACGTCATCATTAATTAAAGACCCTCATGTACTACTTCTGAGGTGGACGCTTGGTCAAACAACCACAACTCGTTCTGGATCTGATGGAATTGTGAGAGTGATCACATTAAAAACCTCACACTGAGAACTCAAGAAAACTTGTAACTAAAAATTGTCTATTGCCTGTATATGGACCTGTTAAATCTTTGAAAAGTTATTTGTACAATAGTGTGTAAGATAGTCATGAATATTATGTCAGATAATGTAATTTTTGATGGGCAGTATGTTAATGTGTTAGGTAATGAGAGTTACCATTGTTTCTCTATTCCCAAGAACAAATAATTAATTTTTCTTCTAATTAATTTTTTAAATAAAAAAGTGTGTGAATAAAGATAAATTTTGTGTGCAACTAAAACCGGAAGAACTGTTATTTTTTGTGAAACTAATGCACTATTGGTTTGTAATTACCTTGGATGTGGTCGATATCTCAAATTCAGTTCCTCAAGCAACCATTCAAAACGTTTGTAGTCATAACACCTCAAAAGCTTTAAATATTTCCTCCTTTTTTCAATGAGCTCTTTCAAGTTCACTTTGAAAACCTTATCTTGAGGATTTTTCTCAAACAGCTCTTGCCGGTTGCGAATATTTGCTGTCATTTCTGCAACTGTAATAAAATAATTCACAATTACACCACATATTTTAACAAGTCACATAAGAATCTTTAAAAAGGAAAGAAAAAGAACTAAGAACTATAGCTTATTTTAACAATCACTGTTAATGCCCCGACATCAGACAACTCTAACAATCTAACCAAACCTAGCCTTTATTACATAATTAATTTACAGTTATTAGAAGAACTCTGGGGAGAAAAGTGCTAGTATGACTAGGCCTTCATACTGTTCACAGTCTGCAAATCATGCCTCTTCCCTGGCCACCGAACTTGGGGCAGATGAATTATGATTTAAGGACTCCCTTCTACACTCAATGTGACGCATGAAAGGTAGCATTCAGCTAACACTTCCTACACATGGCGCATCTCACTGAACCACTGTGGATTCTTCTACTTACACTAGGCAAGTCGGGGATGCTCACATCATGCACTTGGTGCCCGACACTGTGATGGCTCATCACAGAGACATGTACAGAACTCACAACCCATGGCCCAGAATTCCATCTTCTAATGTGTTTATTTTTGTAAACAGTTAAATGTCTCATTGACAATGGGGTCACTGGAGATGAAACCAGTTGCTCAGAGTGGGAAAGGAACTGGCCACAGATTACACAAGTGATCTTAGTGATCTAAGTAAATCATGAAAGCTGAAATCAGGATGGTTGGACCAAGAATTTAACCCCAATCCTGCCAAATGTCAGTTTTGTGTGTTACTAGTCAACCATCGCACTTGCTGTTTTTAAGTTTTGGGTCAGAAATTCTCTGTACTTCAGGATTCGACTGCTGCCAGGACCATTCATCACATTACTTGCAGGGCCTTGACTCTAACACCTGACAACAGAACATCCATCAACTCCCACCAGGCTGGCTCCTGAATGAGAAATTGTTTGAGGAACCCATCTTTCTTAAACATTTCAATTCCAAACTCTTTTCTCTATTCTTCCTTCCAGACTGCCAGGGTTACTTCTGGACTCCCACATCTCATGTCCAAAAGGAATCTTAGACCATATCATGTGCTCTAGATCTAGAGTATATTATTCTCACTGCAGTTCTGTAAATAATATATTGTAAGTGGAGCCATAACAGATTTAATTCAAGGAAATCATTATCAGTTCACCCCTATGAAGACTGTTAACTTGTTTCCTAAAACTATAGTTATATTTTTTGTCTTTAGAAATTAATGCTTTAAGTAATCCAAACAAGCCAGTGCAATGCAATCTTGTTTTATTACCAACAAGAGATACATTTTCCATAATTTCTCCATTACGTTAATCACTTATATATGCAGTTTTAGTTCAATACATAACTAGAGTTGTTCTAATATTCATGCACTAGTTGTGGATAGATTTTAATTCAAGCTATTGCTGGCCATATCTGCAGTTAACCTGCTGAACTGCCAAGTACGACAACTTCATACAGGCAACAGGTACAACCTAGATCATAATTAAACTGAGACCAACATATAAGTGTAAAATGGATGATGCACTTATGTTTGGGCAAACCACCCACTTCAAATGTGGCAGAAAAATGCAGTTAATTTTTGTACTTATCTGTAAAATTCAAGTGACTTCAACTATAGTGCAGTAATACTGATGAAAATCACAAGTGATTTATTCCATTCATTAAATTACAATGAAAACTTACTCATCATTTCCACAGAGTTTCTGTCAAGTTGGTGTCGCCGTACACGATCTATCATATTACTCTTCTCAGTTTCCACTGTGTATTTACGCGGTAGAAATGACAGGGTAAACATCCTTTTAACAAGCTCATCAGCTCTGAAAACAAATTTACATATGGCTCTGTACTTTTGAATCTATAAAATATGGAAAAAGTTAGGTAAAGGTAGAAATGATCAAACACAACAATCATAAAAATATAATAATCGAAAAACACAAATGAAATAAACATTTCTTTTGAATCTTTCTTCACCTTTCCAGAATAACACAGTAAACCTGCAATTAAAAACTTTTAAGGCTTTTGCCCATTCATTAATTATGAAAGCACAAACAAATTTTTCATGAAAATGAAAGAAAACTTTAAACTCAATGAACATAACTGTTCCATTAAACTTCAGTAAAAAAATACTCATACATAATTCAAGATGGAAGCACAGAGGTATCAATGTTGTACACTGTATCCAATTGTAATCTATAGCCCGACCTGTACAGGCCCCAGTGTCATCACGTCATTCTTGGGCTGAGTGGAGGGGGTAAGTTTCTCTTGAGGGATGAGCCGGAAAACATTGTGCATGCTGGTGTTACATTTACAAGTTAATACTTTTCAAACAGCTGTAACTACAGTCTACACAATGTAGCCTAATTCTTGCATATTTTTGCAATTATTTTATAACTCTTTTGAAATGACAGCTTTGCAGTGCAGTTGGTATTATTATATGCATTATACCTCACATAGGCCCAGTGTTTAGTATGTAGCTCATTTTTAAGTTAGATTAAAAATAGTTTGTGCATTAAAATGAGCTGCTTGATAAACCATTTATAGCTTTCAATTGGAGCAAGTAATGCATATATGATCAACTCTTACACGGCCAAGCTCAATAAATTGTTAGTAATGTCGCCATGTACTTGAAGAAAGAGAAAGAAACTCACAAACTAAAATACAACGTTTTTGAATCAACGATTGCGACAGGGATTGTAAAATCTCTAGTGGAAGTAATTTTGGAAGAGAGTAAAGAAATTAAATGTAAATGATGTTTGTAGTTCTCAACTCCCAAAAAAAATCTTCAAGCTGCAAAAAGCATAGAATTTGAAGACTTTACCAAAGGTGCCACAAGGCAAAAGATGTGCGNATAAGGAAAAAAATGTGTGGGTTTTACTTTACACAGTAGGAAAACAATACAAAGGCTCAAAGAGCTGGTAAATGCTTTGAGAGATGACGACACTGTATATTGCAATAGAGAACTTTAGTAAAAGTGCTCAAAGAAATCAGCTTTAGATGAGAAAAAAAATGCTAATTGCAATGAAAGCTATTGATAGAGGACTGTAGATAGCAGAATGGTGCCATAGGTATTAGCCAAGTTAGAGAATTTAGAAATACAGGCCAAAAAGAAACATACATACACCAATCACACTCTGTATCCAGTTGCTAGCAGCCTGAAACCGAAATCGGAGTGACAAAACCAATTGATAAGGGAAGGAAATTAATTATATTGCACGCCGGTGATAAGAGTGGCTTTGTGGACAATGCGCTGTTGATTTTTACATCACTATAGAAGACTGACAATTAACATGGCAATATAAACTATGAGAACTTTTCCAAGTAGGTCAGCTGAAAATTACTTCCTAATTCCATCCCAACCACANTTGTAGTTCTCAACTCCCAAAAAAAATCTTCAAGCTGCAAAA
The DNA here is from genome assembly GCA_002778355.1 of Clitarchus hookeri. Lineage (NCBI taxonomy): Eukaryota > Metazoa > Arthropoda > Insecta > Phasmatodea > Phasmatidae > Clitarchus > Clitarchus hookeri. The sequence goes on along the minus strand of NQII01009399.1, from coordinate 4,289 downwards.
AGCATAGAATTTGAAGACTTTACCAAAGGTGCCATAAGGAAAAAAATGTGTGGGTTTTACTTTACACAGTAGGAAAACAATACAAAGGCTCAAAGAGCTGGTAAATGCTTTGAGAGATGACGACACTGTATATTGCAATAGAGAACTTTAGTAAAAGTGCTCAAAGAAATCAGCTTTAGATGAGAAAAAAAATGCTAATTGCAATGAAAGCTATTGATAGAGGACTGTAGATAGCAGAATGGTGCCATAGGTATTAGCCAAGTTAGAGAATTTAGAAATACAGGCCAAAAAGAAACATACATACACCAATCACACTCTGTATCCAGTTGCTAGCAGCCTGAAACCGAAATCGGAGTGACAAAACCAATTGATAAGGGAAGGAAATTAATTATATTGCACGCCGGTGATAAGAGTGGCTTTGTGGACAATGCGCTGTTGATTTTTACATCACTATAGAAGACTGACAATTAACATGGCAATATAAACTATGAGAACTTTTCCAAGTAGGTCAGCTGAAAATTACTTCCTAATTCCATCCCAACCACATTTTTGTTTTAGATAACACCAGTTACCACAGTGTGCAAGAGAACAAGAAACCCACAGTGTCAGGACTGAAATACAAGACTGGCAATGATGGAACATTATGTCTTTCATCTGATTCAGAGAAGTTAAGTGGAATTCCATCTATTTTTACAAGTATTATTGTTAAAAACTTGTACACATGTGTAAAATTAACATGTACTGCTTATGAATAACTCTGTAAATTTACTTCAAATGTGCTTAGCTCAGCTGCTTTTATTTTTCCTTTCTGTTACAGTGTAAATGTGGGCACTCACCTGTCTGGCCAACTGCATGCCTTCCCTTCCCTCTGAACACTGCAGGAGGGGAAGAAGATACGTAAAGCCAAACGAGGGGGGAATTGTTTTGTAACTTGTCCTGCTATACATATACAGCCACTATTCTCAAGATCTTCTGGTTTCAAATTTATGAATTCTGTNAAAAAACTGCCAATACATTTAGGATAATTTTACTGCTGTCAAAAATGTACATTATTTCAGTGATAGCTACGCTGGATAATACAACAATAGTAAAAGTTTTAAAAACTTTCCCTTATGCCTTCTTTAACTGTATCATAGTCATATTTTGCAACCAACCATGGAAAATATTCTTATGAGCATATTTGTGAAATTATCAATTGTTTGGCTGTTCAAAAGAGCATTCAGATATGTTCAATAATGCAACAATGCATGTTGCCCACCATATTTGCACCACTTTCCAATTTTCATTTTGCACTCAAACAACTGCCTGAAATACAATACTTGATACAAAATCACTTCTCAAAAAATATGCAAAGTTTTTTTTCAAAATCATTTTTGACAATTTATTTATAATTTTAGAATTTAAAATTTTTGTAGGNAAAAAATATGCAAAGTTTTTTTTTAAAATCATTTTTGACAATTTATTTATAATTTTAGAATTTAAAATTTTTGTAGGCTGTGAAAGATTATACAAATTCTGGTATAACTCAGTTTTCTTGCATAACTTCAGTATATTACTTTCATGCAGGCAGATCATTCCATATGGAATTTTCAAATAAAAAAAATGGAAGCTGNTTGGATAAAAATGTGTTTCTATGTTATCCTATATTCAAGGTGAAAAAAAAAAAACATTAATTTAGATTTTTACCTACAACAAGTGGATGATGGCAGCAATTTTTCATACACACTGCAAGCAAATTTCAGATTTCAGAGGTTTATGCAACTAGCCGTAACTTTCTTTAACAAGTCACCTATTGTGGAGTTTTTTGCATCATTTAAAAGCTTACATAAGATACTATTACACTGCATATTTAAATTATAAAATACATTTTGTATTTTCAAGATGGTGGCCATCTGCTTTCAGCACTCAAATGAGTGTTTTACCCCACTTTATAACCCACCCTGCTTCACCAAAGTTGTATTTAAGAGATCTGATCTTCTGTGTGTTTAGTGTCTACATGTGGAACAGTGTGCAACATCTGGGTTGAAGACTTCCTTCCTAGAAAAAAAATAGTCTCCAACTTGGGAAAAAATGAAAATTTGCTGTTTTTGAAACCAAAAAAAGTTATATGGGGACAAAATAAAAATTTGAGTTTTTTATTAAAGAAACTCTTGATGAATAGCTATAGGGCACAAGTTGCCCCATTCTGTTATTTTCACCCCTGTTAAGTACACAGACCTTTGAAAAAACAAAAAAAGTTGATTTTTAAATTTAATCTATTGTGCATCATATAATCCCACTTCATTCTGAATGTGATTAATTAGTGTGTCAAATGAATGCAAATGTGAATTACCTTTGCTTTAGTTGAAGAGTGTGCCAATGTAAGTTTTCTACATCAAAAACAACTTTACGCATAACAAATACCTAATCACTGCACAAGTTAATAAATTCATTCTAGCTGTGGTATCAGTCAATTCAATTTTACTGCTACGTCTAAATTTTAGTCTTCTTTTTTGTAAATTCACAATTCAATTTTTACTCTAATTTACAGTCACTGTTTGTAGACTTATACTAATTTTTACAAACTCCATGTTTATGCAGCAATGTTACTGTGCCATTTTCTCTATGAAAATCTCTGAAAACATTTCCCTCAGTTTGTTGCTTATGTTGTGCGTTCTTCCATTGTAAGGTACTACCTCAAGTGGTGACAACATTCTTAAAATATTCACTTGTTTTACCCATACCAATTTATTTTGTAAGTTTGAAGTAAGTTCTTGTGCCTTTAGGATGAAAAAATATAGCCTTGTACTCTTCTTCTCCCTCCACAGTTTCTTTGCCTGTAACAATTCCAATTAACCAGTCACCATCATAACTAAAACAAACATAATCATTCAGGTTTGGCAAAACAGCTTGTTGTGGTTTGGTGATGGGTACCACTAAACAGTTCTGTGATCATGAGTATTGGTAGACAGCAAGATTGTCTCCATCTACCGAAACAAAACCATGATACTGTCATGTACTGGGAATGGTTTCAGCTTCTTGAAATCATCTTTCAAGTAACTTCTCTTCACATACAATATCTTCTGACCGCACAAAGAAAAATGTTATCCCAGAAATTTTGCTTTAACAAAATTTAAACATTTCTTGTGGCGATACAATGAAGGTTCCAGTGGTTCTTTGTAAACTAGCCTTTGTCACAAGACTTTACCTGTACCTCCAGCACCATCGCATGGACTNAAGGTTCCAGTGGTTCTTTGTAAACTAGCCTTTGTCACAAGACTTTACCTGTACCTCCAGCACCATCGCATGGACTTTTGCCATGTGATGTGGCAAAACAATGCCATTCAGCAGACAGATCGAAATCATATTTGTGCTTAGCCAGGTTAACAAAGTTTTTTAGTTTTTGTATTGAGCAGCTGAACCATCACTAAAATAATACACTTTTGTCCAGTTGGCAAATCTGTTTTTCAAATGTTGAAACAGAACTTTCTGAAAGGTGTAAACAGCTACAATGTTGTGTGTCAAATATTCGCTGACAACACAAAAGGTTTCACTCTTTGTGGAATCACTTTCTTTGTAATATGCAACAAATGGGTGTAATGTGGCTTGTGCGTTAACCTAATGAAATGCCTGTACTTCATCTTGCATCACGAAAGTTTAGTTTTCTGAGAAATTTCACAAAATTAAGCACTCAGCAAAAGTAATATCTTCTTTTTTTTATGGACACTGTGAACTGTTGTACTGCCCCTTACCACAGAATCGGCACTGCACAGCAGTGTGTGTAGCTCCCTGCGGTGTTGGTTTAGGAAAACATGAGATCTTGCTGAAGTCAACACTTGAGGTCTTGCCTATGGCTGCCGTCTTTTCCACCGAACTGTTAGGCATCCTATCTCGGCTGCAGGGTGCTCCAAATGGAATCCTGTTAATTTCCAAAACTTCGAAACCACCTTGCTGCAGAACTCGGGACTGCTGACTTTGCATTTCTGCTTGTTTGGCCACTAAAACTTATCCTTCACCTGGCAGGAACAGTATATTCCCTCCTGACCCAGGTGAAAAAGCTAACCCCGATGGAAATGCATCCCAGTGGAAAATGCATCCACATTAGAAGAATGATCTCACAAGTAAGCGCTTGAGTATTTTTCCACATGACGTTCTACCAAGACTTGACGAGTGCTTAACGCCAGAAGACCCGGAGAAATCCACAAAGAAGTGGAAGAATTAGTAAGGAAACACACGTATACTGCAGCTGAAAGTCGCAAGAAGCAACACAAAACTAGCAAGTTGTGCAAGTTTGAGCTAAATGATCTAGT
>NQII01009398.1:0-39538 GCA_002778355.1 Clitarchus hookeri | reverse complement strand
ATAAGCTATTTGGTTTTATTCGCCCGGAAAGTGTTCCACCACGAAATCATAGGCCTGTAATAACATGGACCACCGCTTGAGTTTGCTGCATACAGTGTGCATATTATGCAGCAACATTAAACACCGATTGTTGGTTCTCAATGTTTATCACTGGCACTCTAGGTGTTGGTGGTAGTGTTTTAGTACCCATACGATAGCCAAGCACACTTTATTGTCCATGTAGTAGTTGTGTTCGTGTGGGACAAACTTTGCGTTACTGTAGTCTTTGACTCTGCATTGCCCACCATCATCGTATTGAAATAGAACAGTACCAAGCTCCTCTTGACTCATCTGTATGCAGACATAAACGCCTCTGGAGTTATAAATAAGACAGTTTGTCGCACTGTTGGATTCCTTCGAACTCGTTTGGGCGTCCTCATTTCATTGGAAACTCCATTATGTTGACAACAGGGTAGTTAGTAGGGCTGTTATCGTGGCGAAGTTGGTGTTAACCATTCATCCACTAGCTCATTGTGTCCACTCTGACCGCACCATACACATCAGGCCAATAGAGCGTAGCGCAGGTTGATAGGAACGGAACTTGCACCTTCTTGCTAACAAAGATTACGTAACTAAAGAGACATCTCTCTTAATAAATAAGTAGGCGACCCGAAACAGTGTTTACCCCAAAGCCACAACTGTTGGGTGCACGGGCCATTGGTCGTTACGTCGTAGCAGCTCGCGCCCCGAACTTCCGAGGTAACTCACCGCTGGTTGACGTCAACTGGTATGTAGGCCAAAGCGCCTCAAAACGTAACCATTAGTGCGTAGTATTTTTCCAAACACACCANTCAACTGGTATGTAGGCCAAAGCGCCTCAAAACGTAACCATTAGTGCGTAGTATTTTTCCAAACACACCAAACAACATCATTTCATTCGCAACTACTGTCACGGGTGTGTTTAGTTGTATTAAGAGCAATCGAGCAAGACTATCCACATCTCTTTGCCCAGGTAGACTCGTCTATTCCTTCGTAGACAGCCACAAACAATGTAGCTAGTGAAATTCAAACGCATCATAGAAATTGAAATACAGACACTTTTCACGAGAAAGCATTTTAGTGTATTTAATGTTAATTTATAAAGGAGGAATTATGTTTTCAAAAAGGGATATTGCCTGTAGAGGCCACCATGCTTGTAAGATGTCATTTAGTGAGGTGACACTCCCCATCAACTTCACAACATTAACTTTAACATACATTTGTTAATCAATGGGGGTGTCAGCAATGTGTTTCATTCAATTTATACAATTTTTCACCATTGCCATATTGTTACATAATGTTTGTTTCATAGTTTTCCATTCAGCATTTAATGCCAGTTCTCGTAACTTGTTGTGGAAACCGATGTCCATCGCCCGCTCCACAAGCCCCCGCGGTACCATTATTAAGCTGTTGTCACTTCATTGCAATAGTAACTTAACTATCACGAAAATTAATTTTCTTTCTTTGCCGTACCGAGAGGACAACCACACACACTCTCTCCAGATTTAACGCTATCACATATTCGCATAACACCAAACTCATTATCACGCTAATGTCACCGGCAGGACGTAAGTGCTGGGTCCGTTTTCTTTTATTATAATCATGTAATCAAGCACATTGAGTAAACCGTTTTACAAAGTTCAATGTGTGTTGATTCATTGTCATCTGGGACACATAGGACACTACACCCTTTGCAGTACCTCTAGCAATTTTCTATATATATATATTTCTGGCATACGAGATGGTCTTACAATTTTGTCATAAGGTGTAAATAGTGTAACAGTAAGTATGTGATAACATCATCTGTAAACAGATGGAGGAATTCAGGGCTCCCTGGGCCGTCGACTGAACGACCCAAATTACTAAATCTCCACTGGGTGATGGTGCTGGACAAATTTTACACTCGACGAGCCGTGGGTCACCTCGACTACGTCAAAGTTTTGTATGTAGCGCCTTAACCTGTTTACAAGCCCAAAAAATTTCTCAGCAGTTCCGCGTGTTGGTTGTGGGGTAGTCTTGAATTAGCCTCAATTGTTCGTGGTAGGGCTGGATACCCATGTGAATGACCATGTGGCTCAGGTATTGAAGACATGTTTTCCCTATATGACATTCCGTTGGCACATGTTAACCCATTGGTATCCAGTCTCTCCAAGACCAGGGATAGGTGGTGTATGTGTTCTTCCCACGTTTTTGTCCAGATCACAACGTCGGCTAGGTATGCGATCGTACACTCCCATTTCAGCCCAAGCAGGACGTGGACCATCACACTCTGGAAGGTGGAGGAATCGCATATAAGCCGAAAGGGTATGTTGAAAAATTTAAAACGGCGGTCGTCGGGGCTGTGAATGCGGTCTTGTGACTGTCTTTGGTTCGTACTGTTGCTTGCCAATAGCTGCTTCTCAGGTCAACAGAAGATAAAATCTTGGCGTCCCCTAACATGTTAAGTTGAGAGTTGACACTGATTAAGGGTAGAGTCACACTTCCGGTCACATGGTTGAGCAGAAGGAAGTCCATGCAGAACCTCCAGCTTCCATCTTTCTTGCGGGCCAGTGTGGTAGCTGAGTTATAATTGCTTTCCGAGGGTTCTTTTACGCCATCCCTAATCATTTCCTTGATTTGTTGATTAATGATCCTCAGGTGATAAGGATCATAATCACGAAGAGTGGACCAGAGGGGTTCAACTTTAGCGAGTGGTATCGCATGTTCTGCCACACTCGTTCCTTAAAGGGGGTCTTCCATGGCAAATAAGTGCTGTCGTTCGGTCAGGACTCGCTGGTTCGTGTCCTTATGTTCCGCGGGTATGCAGTGGTCGAACCTGTATAGTTGGACAGATTGTTCGCTGTTTTGTCTGCGATGCCCTAGGTTGTACACCGTTCGCCGTTAGGTCAAACGAAATTTAATGCAGTTCATGGCAATTTAAATAATGAGATTGTGTTGTCTAGGCCCCAGCACCCCTAGAATCAGGTCCTCTAGTATCTCGTTGGAGATGAGGGCGAAGATGTCCATAGAACAGTCACGAATATGTATTTCCACTTGGCCTTCACCCAAACATTAAATTGTTCCATTCAATGTGACCAGTTGTACGATTTACTTGTCCCTGGTTATCAGTTTATTGCCTATTAGATCCGCCCACACGAAGTTATGTGACAGGGCCGTATTGATTAAGGCGACGATATTCCACTCTTCCTAGCATATGAGTATTCAGATCAACTAATCACTGCCAGAGCTAACCTGGCCTAGGTAATGGTGGATCTGTTTGTTATTGGTAGTTTCGGGAGTTCTGGTCGCAACAATGGTGGAGGGGGAGGCCCCAATTTGTCGTACTCTGCTTTGTTGTTTCCCTGCGGTTCACTCGCCCAGTTCGGGCACATTTTGTGCTAGTGGTATTGTTCGTCCTTACATATGCGGCAGCAAAGCTGGTTTGGTGGACTCTTCCCACTATGAATGTCCCAGATTTTGGAAATGTCCCTAATGCCACTCTTCCCTTCGGATGTCCGGGTGTCAACAGTATCGCTTCGCGCCTCTGTCCTCCTGTCTTTACTGCACACATTAAAATTTGCCGCCCTGTGCTTCTCAGTGTCATATGCTCAACTCACGGCTGTTCTTAGGATGTGCTGTGTTCCGTTGAACATCATGGGCTGTAAGGCCGGTTGGTATTCGTGTGTCTCAGTTTTCACGATCGTTTCGAATACGTCTTCCTCCTTGTTGTTTTAATATGGTATACATGTTCGCATATCTGGCCATAAATTTGCCTACAAGTTGTCCCCAGGACATGTTGAATTCTGTGGCGGACCCTCATCATGATTTCGCTTCCCCGAGTAGTTTGTTCCTGATGGCAATTGCCCATTCATCCTTGCTAACCCCGTACCGTTGTAATCGGGTAGTGCTCTCTTTGAACGCATGTGTACCCTCAGCTAAAAGTTTGGAAGTACGTGAAATTTGGCGGTTGTCGCGTAATTCCGTCCGGTCATGCTTATCCCGTACTCGGGGTCTAATGGCCCTAGTGTTTCGAACTGTGTACCGTCGGCTTCTATCTTTCCCTGCCATGTGGGCATTGGTGCCACGAGTTCCATTTGCTGGTTTTGTTGGTTTTAATCTCAATACAGGTCCTCAATACAGGCCGGGTGAACACCCCAATTTCTCTTTTTATTCCCGTGGGTTCCTGTATGTTGCCATATTGGGCTACGTACTTTTGTTAACACTGTTTATACTTAAACGTTCACTCGCGGACTGCCTGTCATTTCCCGTGGACACATATGTGGGGTGAAAACTCGCATTACACTCTTTGCAGATTTTGCATGTCTATTCGGGGTTAACACAATAAGCTGCCAGACACATTGAACCCTGGTTGTTGTTTGGCTAAACATTGGTTTCTGGCTTAAGCTTGTGCTCTGATCTGGATGGCATGTTGTCCACTGTTACGTACATTGCAAGCACTGGAACTGATGGTGCTACAGGGTAATCCATTCTGTGTGTTATAAGCAACTCATATGTATTCAGCGTTGTTATGTAGCACATCACACTGAGTTTTTTGCCAACTTCCGCACACATGGATCGCGTGCAGCGGTAAGCGACTGCTGTGGAAGGAAGTGCAGGCAGGACGTATGTATCATATTCAGTCGGCAGGTACCTGCATATACCCGCACATATGTTATATTTGTCGAAGGGATCACGTGTTCAGGTTTTTCCGCACTGATCGCATATCTGACAGGTGGATGGTATAGTTGGATTGTACCCAATTTCTCAACTGTCTTTTCTATATCACACGACGCTGTTGCAATTGAACACGTGGTCGATGTGACGAGGTAGCTCGGCCCTTAGTTGTAATCGCGGACCGTCTTCCCAGAAGGCAGTGAGTGGCCTTTATCATTCGCGGGCTATCAGCGCACTTGGAGCGCATCGCCTGGTATGATTGCTTACCGCAGGCAGTCACCCGATTTTGTGCGCTCTTGATCGGTCGGCTGTGGCTTTAGTGTGTATTGTCCGGCGTAGGACTGACCTACGATACAAAATGGTGTCATGGACAGCATTCTTCTTGGTCAAGCAACACAAATGGAGAATTTTAACTCCGACTATACTGTCATCTCCAGATTTGCACACACATGTTTGTTACGCTTTATTTTTACCACACCTAGTTGCCCAAGCCATTAAAAATTACCTGAGTCGTCGGGGATAGTAATGCTTACAACGTCCGGCGATGATGTTAAGAAAAGTCAGAATATTACACAATATTCCTATTATGAATAGGATGGGTGTCAGGCAACTGGATGAGCACGAAGTTACAGCTCTCAAGATCGTTGGCTGAACGACTACGTGGCTGTATACCCTGTCACACAGTACAAATTTACAGGAAAACATAATATATAGCCGGGGAATTCTGGTTCCCTAGCTTGCATTAATTATTATCTTTTTACCTTATAAATGAAGAATGCCTCCTTGAGGCGTCAATGACTTCCTAGATAGGGCCAGTTCCCGGAATTCAAAACTAAATGAAAACTCACAAGTTTCGATTAACTCAAGTAAATTGAATTGCCGAATAGTGTACACAGTTACATGTATACAACATAAATTAATGCAGACCTAACTGACAAGGTCTACCAGCGGCTATTACTGTACAAAAAGGCCAAGAATGGCGCGAAAACTTACTATAGTAATTAAACCCTCCAGGGTCAGTAAATTAAACTGATGGAGAAGACTGTTGGTAAACACAGTAAAAGTTCTAATAAATTATGTTAACCTACTGTAGCTAAGTGTTCAGTACAAAGTATGAAATTCCCCCGCAATGCGACGCACGTGCAGGACCTAAGACCCGTGGAATTATACTGCCGGGGATGGCGTGGGCGAGCGGAGCCTTTGCTGAGAACACGTTCCACTCTGTGAGGTATTTTAATCAACTGATTTCATCAACCTAGAACTTGAAACGTATACACATAAAACACTGGAACGTTCTGAGAGAGTTTTCTTAATCCTGTAGAGAGTTAAGAGATTTTAACTAAGCACTAATTTAAACACAAAACATGATTGTGTGGTGCCTTGCAAATAACATGGGAAATTTAGGTCTNAACTAAGCACTAATTTAAACACAAAACATGATTGTGTGGTGCCTTGCAAATAACATGGGAAATTTAGGTCTGTTAAGTTTTGGGGCACTCTATGACCGGAGCGGTCAGGTTGAAAGGAAGACTGACTAATTATTTCCCACGTCACTAATTGGCTTGATTGGCAATACACAATTGCACTCGGAAAATGATATGGAACAATTCAAATATGCTAGCCTTGCTACTAAACACCTCATTAGATATGCACATGGCGTGTATTTAACCTGCGATTACTTTGCAATCCGCTAAGGCCGAATTTCACCAACATTGGCCTGTGGGCGATAAATTCTAATGCTATTTACTACACATTCTAACACTTGATTCCTACCCTAATTACACAGATATTTTTAGGGACACCACAGTCACTCGGTTGGATCACTCTGTATCGGGTCATGACCCGTTGCCAAGTGAACGATGCGGATGCGCATCGGGACGCACGACGTGGCCGCACTGGTAGAGCAACTGTGGGCCGATGAGGTGAGGACTGTGACGCTGCCAGACCATGCAGAAGTGGTCCACTCAATTTCGAACGTTCGCCTTTAAAAGTGCGACTAGCTGAAATTCTTGCGCATTAAAAAAAAAGCACGCTATTAAATAATACTGTGTAGTTACTGCTTCGAACATAAGACAATGTGCCTTAAATGATCGTTACATGACTAATAATTATGTTTAACAATATTTACGAGTAGAATAATATTGCATAAATTCCTTAAGAGTCCATATTTTAATGCAAAACCACGCACGAGCAATTGAAGGGCGTTGCTTTTACATTATGAGGAACGAAAACTCTACTCTTGAAACTTAATGGTTTAACATAATCGATTAAAATTTTTACAGCATATTTCAAATAATATTTGTCACTGGATGCAAGTTTCGTGAAAACTCGTCCAGCGATGCAGTTTTTNTTTTTACAGCATATTTCAAATAATATTTGTCACTGGATGCAAGTTTCGTGAAAACTCGTCCAGCGATGCAGTTTTTAAGGTATATAATACTACACTTTGGTAAGGCCTACTACTTTGCTTACGAAAAATAATAATTTCACTTATAAAATTTAAATGCCTACACTGATATGAAACGAAATGTCACCATAATACTAATGATACAATACCTAGCCCGTGACAATTTATTTCTTGAAACTGCATCCACACATTTAATGTAGAATCTAATTTGCCTCCAAAATACTTACCTAAAAGGTTAGTCGTGCGGAAACTAGAACTTACTCTCTGATGTATTGAGAAATATAGATTAAATTGTTCGGACAGACATTATAACATTTATTTAATGTATTCCTAACTGTCGAAGCAATGTTTCACGTGCAGCATAAAATATTTCATGGCGATATTGTCTCAAAACGAATGACATACATGCCGATGTATAGCTCGTAAATTGCGTATTGCGTAAATACTAAATTACACAAACAGAACTATTAAAGCTTTCAGAATTGCAACACACATCGCAAATATAACAAAACACGATCATCAGAAGTTTCAAGGGTTAAAATGTGACTTATATTTCACGAAGTAACACATTTTCCAGGTCGGCACATTATGAAAAATTTCAAGAATTTCTGGGACAAGAAACTACATTTAAACACAGCAAAAAGAAATTACAAACGATGTCACTTCACTCAGAACATGTTGAAANCTGGGACAAGAAACTACATTTAAACACAGCAAAAAGAAATTACAAACGATGTCACTTCACTCAGAACATGTTGAAATTTTTTTTTTTGTTCCACGTTATTTCAGTAGATACAAACTGACCTTTTTGTTAGTCGTGAAACACTAATTGTTCACACATGAGCGCTGACCGGAAAAGAAACCAAAACAGCTAACTTGAACATTGTGTAAGCCAGGTGATGATGTAAAAGATTTATAAACATTTAATTGTGTTACAATCACGCCATACTTTATTCAAATTTGCATACAACAAAAAGAAACTGAATTGCTGGTGACAAAAATGTTTTAATTTTAAGTCTAGGTAATGTACAAAATGACTATAATATAGGAATTGCTGTGAGTATCGATAGTATCGGAAATTTAAAAAAACTTTGATAATATTGCAACATATATTTGCGATTTTTCCAAAGTTAATTATCGATGATAACATATTATTATACTCGTTGTTACGATATATCGAACAGCCCTATCTGACACTACGCCAATTCTGTACAATGTGCATAAGTTAGTGAGCCAATACCAGAAATTTTAGTGAGTTACCCATGACTTAAAGCCGCGGTTATGAGACAAGAGCCCTTCATGATGTGNAGCCAATACCAGAAATTTTAGTGAGTTACCCATGACTTAAAGCCGCGGTTATGAGACAAGAGCCCTTCATGATGTGTCATGCTATGTCTATCTCGCTAGGTGCACAATGCTTCCCATTCTGCTAACCCATGGTGGTCGGAGTTGCTAATGGATTTTAACCTTTGTTCTCTCCATATTTAGGTAGACAGTTTAAATGTATCTACAGAGAAATGTCTTCATATTTTTCCAGTAAATGTATTTCCGAAAAATTTTTGTTTGAAGAGACTGGACATTTTGCTTGTTTGTAATTGTAAATTTCTTTGGGGTGAAAGCACCTACACATAAATAAATTTGCATTTGACACTTCCATTGCTTTCATAACTAACAAATTGCTGTACTTCCAAAGACATTTGCAAAGTAATTTTTCAGCTTTTGTTGTCCCGAAACTACTGGAAATACATTTTGGAAGAACACCTAGTNAAGACATTTGCAAAGTAATTTTTCAGCTTTTGTTGTCCCGAAACTACTGGAAATACATTTTGGAAGAACACCTAGTGAACTTTGTCTAATACAAATACTTCATTTGTAAATAGTGCTCTGGTCATGCACGGAAGGGCACAACTCGCCTGCAGGTATTTTACCAAGTGTCTTATCACAAGTCGTCTGACAATATGAGCGCTGTGTNAAGACATTTGCAAAGTAATTTTTCAGCTTTTGTTGTCCCGAAACTACTGGAAATACATTTTGGAAGAACACCTAGTAAACTTTGTCTAATACAAATACTTCATTTGTAAATAGTGCTCTGGTCATGCATGGAAGGGCACAACTCGCCTGCAGGTATTTTACCAAGTGTCTTATCACAAGTCGTCTGACAATATGAGCGCTGTGTNCGGAAGGGCACAACTCGCCTGCAGGTATTTTACCAAGTGTCTTATCACAAGTCGTCTGACAATATGAGCGCTGTGTGCTTTGTTGTTCCGTTGTGTGTGTATCACAGTATATTTCTATTATGCCGGGGAGATTATAGCGATCACCAATTGAACAATTAACTTTGAGCATGGTCTTATAGTGGGATTCCAAGAGGATGGTGGAGTGTTCTGCAGAATTGCCACTCACTTGGGGCATGATGTGTCAGTGGTGAGGAAGATTGGTGACAGAGGGTTCCTTAGTTGCCTAGTCCCACCAGTACCACCTCGCTGCACTTATGTTCACCTGGAGAGAAGGAGCATTCAGGTCGTCCTGTCTAACAGAACAGCAACCACACATGCAACCCGACCTGCTGTAACCCCCGTGTGTCAACAAACACAAAAAAAAANCTGTCTAACAGAACAGCAACCACACATGCAACCCGACCTGCTGTAACCCCCGTGTGTCAACAAACACAAAAAAAAAATGGATTGCTGGAGGTAGGTTTACATTCTCATTTTCTTCTGGCACAGCTGTCTCCAACGCCTACTCGTCACCATGAACATCTCCCATAGTATATATATACATACATACATACATACATACAGAGATATATAGCGATGGGTGCCACACCCCTCCACCCTTAGTCTGTTCATCCTTCTACACAGGCGCAGCTTCGACATAACCTCTATTGGGGGCAGTCGGTCCGAACATAGCGGTTACTACCTCCGCGACTCTTGCACCGGAGTGCACCACCCCTCTGATAACACCTGANCCCCTCCACCCTTAGTCTGTTCATCCTTCTACACAGGCGCAGCTTCGACATAACCTCTGTTGGGGGCAGTCGGTCCGAACGTAGCGGTTACTACCTCCGCGACTCCTGCACCGGAGTGCACCACCCCTCTGATAACACCTGGGTACTGCCGGAGTCAGGTGACCATCCCGCTTTCATACTCTCAAGAGGTTTTTGAGGGCGTGATTATTAGGGCCGACCAACACAGCCAAGAGATGTTCCCAGTAAGAATACCACCAGGTAAATGAATGCAGCGAAGGATACAGTGGTTAAAGTGTTCACAAAACTCTGTCCCCCCGATTCCATGTCTACGTCCCCGTGCGCGTGTTGTGCATGTAGTGTGAGAGTGTAAAGTATTCAGTAAATTATGGGTTTCAATACCATGTAAACAAGCCCTGTGTTATGGGCCACAGTAAAAATGTGGTTTATAAATTATGTGTTCGGGAATGGCTAGGCACACATCTCTGGGGGGTCAGAGTGGACTCACCCACTGCGAACCACCTGCTACTACCCTAGAATATACATAAATAAGGATGCGAGTGATTTTTTCGCTATTTAAAATATATGGGCTAAATTGTAAATATACTTAACATTCACGCATCATACTTGGAGAGAGAGAGCCCTGTTGCATACTTACGTCGAGTATAAATTTAATTAATTATCCGAATTCTTTTGATGCTGGATTTGCTCATGCAAATTAAAATATAAAAGTATTCTTATATTGTAGTGTCATGTATTTGTGTTTATTTATTTCCTCAGCAATATGCCACTGTATTTTCTTAATACACTAGACTTGCTTCCGAGCAAGGGTCCCTAGCAGGCCCGCCATGCTTGGCCAGTTGCTTCTGCATACACTGAGGGAGTGGACACAGGCTGCACACCCATTCTCTCCAACATATTGCACCTGTCTTTAGTGTGTCAATAGTTATTTATGTTATTCTGTAACTTAATTAACTTTATTTATTTGCTTAGCCTGGGGGCTGTGCTACTGTCGGCCCTGCCAGTTCGAAACGTGCTGGGGGGTATAATTCAACATAATATTTTTCATCGGCCATGTGCCCCTTTGTTTCGTGTCGGCTGTCAGCATACCTTAATGCTGGAACAATGTAAGTACCTTCTGGGAGGAAAGATGTAGTGAGTAAAAATCAGTGAAAGTTATCTCTTGTTTTTATTTCACTATCGGCTATGTAGCAACTTTGGTTCATCTACCCACTCGTGAACTGTACCCCCGATCAAGGCTTTATGGTGTTATTGGCATGTGAGACACACAACTGTCTCAGATGTTAATTAGAGGCGTATGAGGGTGTGTACACCCTCATAGGTAAGCATTGGCAGGACTTCACAACATTACCGACGACGTCACCTCGTCGCATGGAGTGAGCTCAGGAGAAGGCACATGGGTGAACGACCCACCCCATGATGAGTATCTCATGCTCTGGCGTTCTTTTCCCATTATGAGTACCACACCACCTTGCCACAACTCTAACCTCACTTCTCCCCGCTCCTGAGATCACAACAACCCGTCGTACAGTTTGACGTGAACCGCACGTTCACGAGTCCTTTTGCCCACTGACTTCCGCAGTGTGCCCACACCAGACGCACCACACCGACAGGCTTGTGGGCACGAGTGCATTAGTGTTTAGTATTTATTCAGTATTGATGTATACCATAATTATCGTGTGTAAAAACAGTCATCACATACATAGCCAGCCAGGGACATGTGACATTTTCAAGTTGGCAATGCAGTGGCTGCTACGAGTCAATACTTATATTTAATATTAATATAATGGTGTTTTATTATGTAAGTACAAGGGTAGTTGTGTTTTATTATGCAAATTGTGTTTAATTATGTTTATATAAGGTATATAATGTTTACATCTCATCAGCATTTTAAGTCGCATTTGTTTCATCTCTCCACCGCCAGGTGTCAGCCGTGCTTAGGTGGCGCGAGCCGATGCATTGCGCAGTCTAGTAGGCAACATCACTTCGGCGCGAGCGGACGTGGTAAGTCTCTCGTTTCACAAGAACCTCGGTACCAGCCTCTCAGGCTGCAACCTCACTCAGCAATCGCATCATCATATCATTCACGAAGCAACTAGTATTTTTATGTTACATCTCACCGAGGAGAGAGCAGCGTCACGCGCCTTAAGTAATTATAATCCAGCAGTGTGTTTATATGACCACGCGGTCACCACGTGTTTGATCAAAGTGTTCAATAAAATAATTATATACATATAAAACTTGAGTGCGTTATTAATTCAGGCGTGCGCAGCGGCCATACAGCTCGCAATTTCATAATATCTGACGGTGTGTTACCAGAGAACCCCTGGGCCATCGGCCGAACGACCCAAAAATCTCATCAGCTCACCGCGGAGCTGTGGCACCGGGCAAATCCATAATTATTACATTCCAACTCTGGTAACCGACCGCATCAAGTTTTCGTTTTAAAACTTTCTGAAATTGAACACAAAGTTCATTATATTCTTGTTTCCAAAATTGTGGGTAGCTATGCGTTTAGTATTCAAACACCATTCTCCGCCCCCCCCCTCGATAGTGAGTTAGCACTCAGTATTTGAACACCAAGTTATGGTATCAATTAACCAATTCTCACGAATGGCATTGTACAGTCGCATACAACAAATTGAGCCTCAAATGAAAACTGAAATTTGTATTCTTGTTTGTGTAAGCATTCAATATTTGTAGACATGCTGGTATTTAATAATAGCTTTTAATATTGAGAATCTAGAAAAAAAAACAGTTTATTTAGAAAAAAATGTACATTCATTTAATAAAATTAGAGAAATTAAGTAAAATTCACAGTGGATAGAAAAGGTAGTACATTGTAGTTTTAATGCCAACAGTAGCTGATGTTCACCAGCATTTGTTTTATTCAAGAAACTNTAGAAAAGGTAGTACATTGTAGTTTTAATGCCAACAGTAGCTGATGTTCACCAGCATTTGTTTTATTCAAGAAACTATTACAGTTTTCTACTGCTTTCAGTGTAGAATAACCTACAAAGTGATGTGTGTTCTTGCTGGCAACATGTTTTTGTGGATATCTTAAGGGAATATAAACAACAAATTCTTGCTGCATATTTCATATTTCCTATATTTCGTAGTAAAACCTCTATGAATCCTCCTTTAGTACCTACATAGTAACATCATTGTTCCTCATACAGACCAAGCACTTCTCAACACTCCCTTGCGACATACTACAAGATCTATAAAAGTAACTTTGCTGGCAAATCTGCTCCTAATTAATTTCGAAGAACTGACATGTAGAGGGTTCCAGGAATTCTGTTGTGGGTCCCCACCTTAACTGGCATGCCAGATTAAGGTGGAAACTGATGAATTTGCCTGGCACCATAACTCAATGAGCATAAGTTAGTGGGTGTCGATGATCCCCTGAGTCCTCTGTCGATCTGTGGTGCTTGAAGATGATGAAGTTACCAGTAGTTTAACTCACCTGTGGTTTTCACTATTATGTTTGCGAGTTTCTAGGCCACCTTTAATGACGTACTTACACTTTTGGTTAGCTACAAGTGGGTGTAGTGCTCTAAACAAGGGGTCAACACAAGAAAACTCAAACGTGAGCTTTAGACGTTTACTTATGGTTGGTGATACATGCCCTTACACTATGCATACTGTGAAGAATACTTGGCACTCAGTTTGCCTGTTACAAATGCCGTAAAACTGGCCTAAGCCATGAAGATGAGATGAATTACGTGTGGTGCATTAAACCCTGGTTAAAAACTGCAGGGAGGTAGACGGTCGTCCTTTCGGCACTAAAGAAGCAGAAATCTTCCTGTTAGTTACATTACTACCGGGGAATAAAAGTGATTGCAGCAACAGTTAAAGGTACTGAGGGGGTCAGCACTGAGAAAAACTCCAGTGCTGCCGGCCTATTCATTTTCTGAAGTCAGACTAAAATCATGGGATCGGCTTCCCGTAATAGTGGCCGAAGTCGGTGCCAAAACTAAGTGGAAAATTGATGAACCCTCGTATGATAAAATTAAGTGTTACGTAATACAAATACATGGTGAAATACATACAGGTTGCATCCACATTTTTAATTAAATGTTAATTAAGTATGTGACTGACATCACTGGGAATGTTACCACACTAGAGAAATTAAATAGTGAATTTGGAGCCATGGTAGGCAATATGCTGGGAAAAAAATAATTTTAGTTATTAAAATGAAAGATGGTTTTCGAAAAGGCTGTACCATTTCCGGTCGGCTTCGCCGATGCGAGGGTCCAAGTGTTCTAGCTTGGGTGTGCTGGATGAGTCCATCCTTGAAACATTGTGGGTGTGGGTAGCCACTCTTGATTTAGAATTTAATAAATAAACTCTATCAATTTGTTTGGCTACAGTGTTTGCGATACTTTTAATAACATTAAGGAAATGAATTCCCCACTGTTTAATCATACTCGGGGTCACATAGCACTGATTTCCTGGCGAGCAGTCTGGCTGACATCACGTNATTAAGGAAATGAATTCCCCACTGTTTAATCATACTCGGGGTCACATAGCACTGATTTCCTGGCGAGCAGTCTGGCTGACATCACGTAGTTGGGGAGGACTCTGGTCGTGGTGGTGCGAGCTGAGCCATCTTCCTTCCAATTGATGGGGTGGTTGACTGCTAAGTTATTCGTGAGACACTGTGTTGGACCANAATGGGTACCTCTTGAGGTAAATAAAGCAAGACGATCACCTGAGTCATGTAGTACATGACGACGAGGCGAGTGTGTTCCCATTCTCTCCCGCCCATACCAAAAATAATCGTGGTCGGGTGTTCACTTCGGCTTGGTATCGGCTAGGTGGTGTAAGTGACTGCGGGGGTGCAAGTGGTCACGAGAGCAAAAATGGACGCCTGATTCGCGTCAGAACCAGGTGGCATAATGTTCTGTTGATCAAGTTCATAAATGTTTTCCACTCATATCACACCAACCATAACTCAACAGACACTATGTATAATTTAGGTTATTCTCTTTGATCGGCTTTAAGTGAAGTACATCAGTTATTTGCATATTTCCATAGGAATTATTATGCAGAAAAAGTTCCTTACAAGTTGCAAAAAACATTCACTGCCATCATCGCTGCCGCACTACTCGTCCTTCCACTATCAGAATTATGAATACAAAATATAGTACTGGAAAAAAAATACATTTTTGTTTACCATTGATGTAATCAATATTTCATTATTTTCAAATTTAATACCATTTAACGGACGATAAAACAGGATACTAGGAACGTTAAGCACAGTAATAAAACACATTAATTATAAAGCTGAACATTTTTTTTATTGACTTTCAACACTAATTATTAATGCAAATAGGTACAACTTTGAGTTTTGACTTTCAATATTTTATAACAAGCATTTAACAGTGGACCATAAATAGCACAACAATAATACTATAAAGAGGATACAATATGTATAAAAAAATAAATGACACATTCACAACAAAATATAGAACTATTACAAAGGGTTAACCCCATAATTTGAATGTTTTATTTAATTTTGGTCACAGTCAATTGTATAGCTACATTTCTAATCTGAATCATCTGTACTTCCTGTCTTAAAAAGGTATAAAAAAATAAACACTACACCCCAATTTTGGAAATACAGTGCTACTGATATAACTGAGCTTTTATGGGTGTGCCAGGTTAAAGTTACCTGAGCGGCCAGGGATAATAATGCGGACGTCGTCCAGAGACTATTTTAAGAAAAGTCAGAATATTACACAATATTCCTATTTCGAATAGAATGGGCTCACTGGATTAGCATGAAGTCACAGTTCTCAGGATCCTGGGCCGAACGACCACGTGGCTGTATCCCCTGACACACACGGTACAAATTTACAGGAAAACGTAATATATAGCCGGGGCAATCAGGATCCCCAGCACGCCTTAGTATTGCCTTTTTTTTTTTTATAAATGAAGGATGCCCCCTTGAGGCGTCGATAACTTCCTGGATAGGGCCAGTGCCCAGAATACAAAACNTTTTTTTATAAATGAAGGATGCCCCCTTGAGGCGTCGATAACTTCCTGGATAGGGCCAGTGCCCAGAATACAAAACTAACTGAGAACTCACAAGTTTCGGTTAAATAAAGTATATTGTATTTCCGAATAAGTTTCGAATGAATGCAATGCAATGCTGGAGGAGAATTACTTCCCAAAATAAAATGTAGACATACAAAATAACTTTCCAGCTGTTTTTTTACTTGACAAGTGTTTGAGACAAAAATGCTACCTAGTATACCAATTACCTCTCTAGTGTTTAGTGTAGAAGAGATGGTAACTGAGAGCANTTTGAGACAAAAATGCTACCTAGTATACCAATTACCTCTCTAGTGTTTAGTGTAGAAGAGATGGTAACTGAGAGCAGCAGTTACCTCAAAGTACAGTGTAAGCATTAAATTTAACCATTTCAGATTAGGCTTACTGTAAGAACTTAACACTGTCTTGAAAGAAGTTTCACAATAACATTGACTAAAAACAACAAAGCATTTGTGCGGTGACCACTATTCCATTAAAATTAAGAGATTTTAATAAATATGGAAAATAACATTATTCATTAGACATCAAAAAATTGGTCAGCGAAAGAAAAACAATTCAATAACATATTTAAATTTTTGTCAAGATGTTTGGTGGATCACCAGTTTACATTTAAGTTATTATCTTGCTGGTAATTTTCAACAGCGTATCCAGAGAAACTAAAGCCACTGTTTAACTCGGAATCATACTGAAGTTTAAATTATATGATCATGTCTCTTGAACTCCACAAATTGGTGTAGAAATAATTTTGTCTAAGATGTTTTGATTTGTTTTAACAGTCTGTCAAGAATAAAAATATGCCTTAACATCTCGGCTTATCATAGCCATTTCTTTAAAAAATAAAAATGTAAATATTTCAAAATTAAATCTTTAAAGAAAATAAAGAAAATTTAAATAGTCAATGTACAGCCAACACTGTACCAGAGTGACATTAAATATTTGTCATGAATAACTTCCATTTTGACAAAATTGTAAATTTATGTTGTGTTTTGAAAAATAACTGTACTGACATTAACAATGATGGTAGAAGAGTGGCTTCATATGTAACACCATCATAAAATATTGGTTTCAAATATAACCAAAACATGTGGCAACTTATACATACACAAAAATTGCACTTTTCAGCCATTTCAAATCTAGATGTTCAGCACATACGTGGATTTGTTTCGGCCAGTGGAGAATGAACTCTAAGGTTCGAAGGACTGAACCAGATGACTAAAATTCTCCGAGATATATGTACAGCAGAATCTCAATACTAAAGTACACAAACAGCTACTGAAAAATATTTTTTAGTTTAATTATACACTGGAGAGCCAAAAAAACGGGCATAGGCGTGTGTATGCAAATAAAAGAGGTATGGAACCAATCAGAGTAACGTGATGTGGTCGGCAGCGCCTATATAAGACAACTAGCGTCTGGCAAAGTTGCTAGATCGTTTACTGCTGCTACAATGGCAGGTTATCAAGATTTAAGTGAGTTTGAACGTGGTGTTATAGTCGGCGCACGAGAGATGGGACATAGCATTTCTGAGGTAGCGATAAAATTTGGATTTTCACGTACGACCATTTCACGAGTGTACCGTGAATATCGGGAAGCCGATAAAACATTAAATCTTCGACATCGCTGTGGCCGGAAAAATATCGTGAACGAACAGGACGAGCGACGAGAATCATTAAACGTGACAGACGTGCATCCCTTTCTCAAATTGGCGCAGATTTCAATGCTGGGGCATCAACAAGTGCCAGCATGCGAACTATTCGATGGACTATCATTGATATGAGCTTTCTGAGCCGAAGGCCCACTTGTGTACCGTTGTTGACTGCACAACACAAAGCTTTACGCCTCGTCTGGGTCCGCCAACACCACCATTGGACTGTTGATTACTGGAAACACGTTGCCTTGTCTGACGAGTCTCGTTTCCAATTGTATCGGGTGGATGGACGTGTACGGATATGGATAAATAC
The DNA here is from genome assembly GCA_002778355.1 of Clitarchus hookeri. Lineage (NCBI taxonomy): Eukaryota > Metazoa > Arthropoda > Insecta > Phasmatodea > Phasmatidae > Clitarchus > Clitarchus hookeri. The sequence goes on along the minus strand of NQII01009398.1, from coordinate 21,453 downwards.
TCATGAATCCATGGACACTACATATCAACAGGGGACTGTTCAAGATGTTGGAGGCTCTGTCATGGTATGGGGCGTGTGTAGTTGGTGTGAAATGGGACCCCTGATACGTCTAGATACGACTCTGACAGGGGACAGATACGTAAGCATCCTGTTTGATAACCTGCACTCATTCATGTCCTTTGTGCATTCCGAGGGATGTAGACATTTCCAGCAGGATAATGCGACACCCCACACATCAAGAGTTGCTACCGAGTGGCTCCAGAAACACTCTTCTGACTTAAGACACTTCTATTGGCCACCTAAATCACCAGTCATGAACATTATTGACCATATCTGGGATTCCTTGCAACGTGCTGTTCAGAAGAGATCTTCACCGCCTCGCACTCCTATGGATTTGTGGACTACGCTGCAGGATTAATGGCGTGAATGGCCTCCTGCATATCTTCAGAAATTAGTTGAGTCCGTGATATGTCGTCTTGGGGCACCTCTGCGTTCTCACAGGGGCCCTACACGATATTATGAATGTGTACCAGTTTTTTTGGCTCTTCAGTGTATTAGGTACATCTGTATGGGACTTGAAAGATACTTATAGTTAAGTAGGTACTTTAAACTGAGATTTTGCTATACTATATTTGAAATCTTTGACAGTAAAACACAAAATTGGAATACTTAACACGAAACAAAATATTTCTCACTACATTTCGATTCAAAGTTCATTATTTCGCTGTCTCTAAAAAAAGAGTAGGGAGAATTATTACTCATCAGATTATTATACATACGTATTGAGATTGTTTCCCTCTAAACATAATTCATCAGTGCCAACATTTTTAAAAATTTTAGTGTTCTTTTTTTTTGTAAACACGTGTACATATTTAATCACATTTTCGAAAACAAAATTTATGCACATCTTACTCTAATTCTCAAAGTGTTTCAAAATGAAGTTCACATTCATTGCAAAATCCTTTGTAAATCATAATTATCATCATAGGTTTAATTGCAGGTGGCCTTAAAAAAATTATTTGCTGTTTACATGGTAGGTTGATTAACTATGGCAGATATTAACTTAATCATCTGCAATTATCTTATTAGTTAAAAAACTATTTCTGTTACAAAATTCACAAATTAATAATTACAGTTCTCGTCCAAATTTTAATGAAATTATCACAAATATTGATATTTTAATGTTATTAAACAGCATAAAACATTATACATTCTATAATGGAATTCTTTTCCACCACAACAAATATAATTATAATAAAATTTGGTGGTATTACAATATTACATTACTTCCACAAGCTATCTAAAAAATTAGAAAGCAGTAGGCCTAACTGTGATGAATGGTGCTACCAGCATGAGTAGTTAAACCTGGAAAACCAGCATAAAACTTCTTTCTCTTGTTACCACTCTGAAATATTTTCCCCGGTAGTGATACAATTTACAGCAGTTTTCTTGAATGTTAATTTTCAATGAGCCCTTCTATTTTTACTCAAATCTACTTCTTTTATACACTAACACAGCAAATCAATAAAAAAAATTGGTTGAAACATTTGGTAACTGGCAGTATGCCACCTTCAGGAAGCTGCAGTTCGGAGCTGATTTTGGGTAGAGGATCTGACAATGCAGTCAAATTTCTCTTCCAACCTCTCCAATGAAAAACCACAGAATTTCTTGTTACACATCACCCCCAATTAGAGTTAGGTAGTGTAATGTTCCATGGAAGATGGTGTTTCTGCTAACAGTTATAAGTGCATTCAAATAAAATTAATGTAGGTAAGTACATGAAATTTACATTGAAGGCCTTAAAATATAAAATAAATAATTCACCACATAATTTACGTTGGTAATGGATTTATATGAATGGAAATAAAATGTATTTTGTATATCCAAATTCCTGTCTTCAGAAATCTCTCAAAAATAATTGCAGACTAAAAATATTTCTTGGCATTTTTGAATTTACTCTATTATTTTAGATAGGAGCTTATTCGAAATAATTGAAAAAAAATTCCAAACATATGGTTTTGCATCGACAGAACTAATCATGCTGAGTAAATATCGCACCAAGGCATTGTAATATTTGCAGTGAAAACTATGATTTGCGGAAGTGGTGAGGGTTATGAGGTATAAGGAGATTGTAAAAAAAGTGCAAAGAAGGTAATGCGATTCATCACTGATTAACATATTATTTATCACAGACTGAAAAAAGTCAGCATTTCTCATACATTAACCTTATAAATATAAGGCAGGGAAGAGTTAATCAATTATGGTTTATTTTTTCATCAAAAAACTGAACCAGTCGCTTAGGCAATCAAGAATGGGGACAGAATCAACCGTGGCCTTTATTAACAAACCACCTATTATCTACCTGGAGTGATTTCAAGAAGCAAATAAAACTGACGTGGACCATTCCTGCGTGGTCTGGCACTGCCACTGTCATCACGTCATCGGTCCACAGTTGCTGTACCAGTGCGGCCTGCGGAACACGCACGTTGTGCGTCCCGATGCGTATCCGCATCGTTCACTTGGCAAAGGGCCATGACCTGGTACCAAGTGATCCAACCGAGTGCCTGTGGTGTCCCTAGAGAGATCTGTGTAATTAGGATAGGAATCAAGTGCTAGACTGTGTAGTAAAGAGCATCAGAATTTATCGCCCACAAGTAAATGTTAGTGAAATTTGCTCTTAGGGGATAGCAAAGTAATCTCATAATAAATGCACGCCATGTGCATATTTAATGAGGTGTAGAGTAGCAGCAAGGCTAGAGCATTTGAAGTGCTCTATATAATTTTCCAAGTTAAATTGTGTGTCTTATCAAGCCAATTAGTGGCGTGGGAAATAATTAGTCTTTCTTTCAACCTAACCCTTCCGGTCATAGAGGCCCCCCAAAACTTAACAGACATAAATTTCCCACGTTATTTGCAAGGCATCACATAGTCATGTTTTGTGTTTAAATGAGTGCTTAAGAAAGAACTCTGAACTCTCCTAAAGCTAAGGGATGTCCATCCCAAACGTTGAAGGGCCCTGTTTTCTGTATATTTTACGTGTGTATGTAATTAGGTCAGTTAATTAAATTACCTCGCGGAGTGGTGCGAACTCTTGGCAAGGACGCTGCTCGCTCACGCCATCTCTGGCAGTCGGATTCCACGGGTCTTAGGCGCTGCATGTGCGTTGAATCGCGGGGAACTTTCATACATTGTTCTGAGCACCTAACTACAATCGGTTAACGTAATTTACTGGAATTTTATTGTATTTACCAACAGTCTTCCCCGTGTTCGCAGCACCCCTCCATCAGCTCAATTTACCGACCCAGGAGGTTTAATTACTCTTGTAAGTTTTCGTGCCATTCTTTACCTTTTTGTACAGTAATGGCCGCTGGTAGGCGTTGTGAGTCAGGTCCACTTTAATTTGCGTTGCATACATGTAACTGTGTACACAATTCGGCTATACAACTTATTTGAGTTAACCGAAACTTGTGAGTTCTCATTTAGTTTTGTATTTTCGGGCCTGGCCCTATCCAGGAAGTCATCAACGCCTCAAGGAGGGAATCCTTCATTTATAAGGTAAAAGGTAATACTAAATCGTGGTGGGCATCCTTATTGCCCCGGCTATATAGTGCGTTTTCCTGTAAATTTGTACCCTGTGCGTCGGGGGACACAGCCGTGTGGTCATTCGGCCCACGATCCTGAGAACTGTGACTTCATGCTAATCCAGTGAGCTGGCGCCTATTATATTCGAAATAGGAATATTGTGTAATATTCTGACTTTTCTTAACATAGTCGCCGGACTACGTTTGCATTACTATCCCCGACCGCTCAGGTAACGTTAAAACCAACCCCAGGAGCGCTGGAACTGGAAATTAACGTGGGTGCTCCCGAACAGTCCGTTACCACTGTGCCACTGTTTGCTAAGGAGGCAGTGATTCGCTGACGTACACCACAATAAGTCTTCAGTGTTGTATTTATTACTACTAATTACATAGTAACTTTGCATGAGAATGACAAACTACGGCAGCAACATTATTAAAGAAATTTGAGAGTATTTTATAATATTATAAGTTTCTTACATTGTTATTAATAATGGAAAAGTATATTTACAGTGAACTTAACATATTCCTAGCCATTGTTCATAAATACGTAATTCTGCCGCAGTGAAAGCAGAAACCTATTATAGGCATACATATAATTTTTAAATGTGCCTTACACAATGCACACATACTGTAGTTTATATTTGCATTTTGCATTATTCTATTTTTGCTTGGCAGCCTCTTAATACTATAATACTGGGCGCAAATTTTTAACTGGTGATGGAATATGCCAACAAGATATAACAAGCTGGATACCTGTGTGAAGGCTGTAAATACCCTAAAGAGTTATAGCCCAACTGCGTGTGCTGATATTTAATCACGTTAAGTTTATAAAAACTCTCATTTGGTAATAGGCACGTGAGATAACCTAGCATGGCACTAAATAGACAAATAAATACCTAATTTGCTATTTAATTCGAAAATGTAAATATGAAATTATTTTTTCTACCAAACTGTGGTAAAAGCCCTACATCTTATAATTAAAAGAAAAATTAACTTAACTTGCTTGATTGAAATGGTCGTAGCAGATACTTTTATAGTTATTCAAGTGTTTGTACTGCCAAGTCAACAGGATTAACATCATGCATCCATAGTATTTTCCTTCTCTGTAACACCTTATTTCTGCTTGCCGAAGTCAAAACCGCAGGGAATCTCAAGAAAGATAACACCGGTTGATTTATGTGGGACATCAGACAATTTATAATAAGAATTCGCCTGTTGGCTGGGTGGTGTTGGGTTAATGGAAGTTTTGAGGGGCGGTGAAAAACATTGTTAGGTGGGTTTGGAGTTGNTCGGCAGGTTGTGTCGATTGTTGCTGCTGATGATGATGATTTCAGGGTAAGGTGGGCCGTTCGCTCGGACGTGCGCAGTCCCTTGGTGAAACTATTGGATGAGCCCCTCTGGACAGGAAAACCAGGCGTTCCCTACGCCTGGTACTTACATCAGAATGAAGTGGGCCTATTCAGACTGACTCACACGCCTTTTACTGATAAAAGCTTGGTGTTGAGCATGCTGGTAAATAAGGTAAATTATGTGAAATTACAGTGAAAGCAGGTTGTAGGGGACCCGAACCCCGAAACGCCCGAAGGCAATGCCTGAAATGGAAAACATGAAGTCTGAAAACTTGCCTGTAATTACTCTTGTACACAACTTTACTTCACTCTAGGTGAAAACTCCACACAGGTTCTGGCCTGCGGCCCCGCCAGACAGGAAAAACTGCGATAGTACACAGGTGTGCACAACAATGAATTACTGGTGTGTTAGGCTTCCACTGGCGATGCTTTTCCCGAGGAAGAAGGGGTGGCATCTCCAGGTGCAGAAAATAACAGGTTCCAGTAAGTTACATCAGACTATTTCAGCTAAAGATGATTGGTGCGAGAACCTGAAAGCACCCGGAGCGCGATGCGGCGCATGCCGACCCCTTGATACACTCGATGGCAACTGAATCTGGCGAGGTGCGGACTATGGAGGCATGCAGCTCGCCCTACACTACTTTCTGTTGAACTAAAACACTTGCACAACTAAATGGACACGAACCCTTTCATTAAACCTGAATAAATAAATAAATAATATTACACTGCACACGAACAAACACAATTTATATGTGGATGACATGAAATGAGGGTGAAATAACTGAGGTAAAAAATACGTGAATTTTAATATAAACATTATTTAAGCACTGAAACGCTTATAGGGGCGTCTTTGAGCGCCCACACGCTTGATGTGTCTTTCTTTTGCTTTTAATTATTTGATCTTAAATTGCTCTATAATTTATGTGTCGAGTCCATCATAACGCACCCTCGCCCTCATCCCCTCTTTGGTTTGGCATGGTGGAGGGGTATGAAGTTGCACTGCACTACTCTGCACTCTCCTGCTCTCGCACTACACTGCATGCGGCACTGCACTGTACACTGAGGGCACACTGGTACCGGCTGATGCGTGGCGTGCTAAACGATCTGAAAGGCAGGATTCTGTCCTGCATCAAAATTTTATTTTCATTCCCCTAACTTCTACCAGAGTACGTGCAAACAGCACATAACATGGCCTTCCAAACCTACAGCACTGTACAAATATCAATAATAATGTTGTTTGCACAAACTAAATAGTTTTCATTATAACGAAAACATTATGGATAGCTTTGTTATTAACTACATAGTGTCACATCTACTACAAACTCAAAATTATTTTACTCAGATTTAACCAAAACGTTGTTTGGAGAACACTAACAAATGCCAAATTTTACGATGTTCGTCATCCAATTCTGAGCAGCGAGAAAGTAAATACTGGTGTGTGACGTCAATGGAAAAGGATCAATAGAAGAAACGGAAGAGCAATATACCAATATAAACTGAAAATAAAGGTCCATGTATTTCTACAAGTTACTGGAAACATAGAACACTATTGCATAACAGTACCTTATTGAGAATAATATGTATCCCCAACATATACTAGATTCTTTAAGGTTGTTTATACAATTATTTATTACTGTAGAGGAAATAAAAGAGGGTAATATGTAGCAATGAACCAATACAAAATGAAAGTAAAAGACCATGTGTTGCTACAAGTTATTGGAAACATAGAAGGAATCTATTTCATAATAGGCATTCCCGACATATTCCAAATGTATTATGTTTTAATATACAAATGGGCTGTCATTTAAACCACTGAAAAGCAAATGAGTCACTTGTAACACAAAATAATTCATAACTATTTAGTGATATAAATTGCACTCTTATTGTAGAATACACTATTGACCTCCATTTTCACACACTGACCATTCACAAATCTCTTTGTAAAAATATTTATACTCTTCAGGTATGCGATGAAGCAGTTTCTTTATCATTCACCAGAACTAATTCATTGGGACACGTTCTGTCGGGTATGAAAGGTTTTTGGATATAACAGACACTAGAATTCCTGATTGAGACAGATGGAACGTATGTTCGACCAAACTGTCAGTTAAAGGTCGAGCTACAATGCAGCCAGGTAATTCGGCATCATAGGTAAGGTAATATGCGAGGAGGTGCTACTGTTAAATTGCATTTCCTGGTCTCTGGGAATGGTTCTCTTGGCAGCTTCTTATAATAAGCAAGTCCTCATGTAGAAAGTTTGCCAATATTTTTAAAAATCAAATATCTTTGATGTGTTTACTTCCTTGACGAGAAACTTAATATGTTTGCTGCTGATTACAATAATCTTTGATGTATACTCTATATTTGGTCTTGGTTCTTCAGAGACAGTTTGATGAGACCGAAGTCCCTGTCGCAAGGGAGAAAACAATGACCATTAAAAGGGGAGTAGTGCTCTACCTTCTGAAAGCGACCAGTGTCCATCAGGGTGAGAAACATTCTAGACAAATTATGATGTTTATTCTGGCCACCGCAGTTGTCTGAGAACATTCATATAATTCATCATCTTCTGAAGGAATGTCATTAGCAATGTAGTAAAAATGAAAGGAACAGACTTCATTAGGTCCGTTTTTGCACTTCCCTTCGCTGTAAAGGTACATCCTGCAGAAAACATTTACAGTAAACTGCTGCAAATAGTATGTCTCTTGCAAGGATTACTCGCCAACTCGAAATTGTGTATACAGTTTCGATGACATAATTTATTAACGAACCACCATCTGGTTCTCCGGAAACTGAATTGTCCAAGGTTAGAGGTTATCGTTTGTTTGCTCCCGATAGGTCGTATGATAATGGGCCGTATCAACCCATATATTATTTATGTTATTGCAATCGCATTCGCACGATACCGTCCGTTAATCATGAATTCGAAATAAAGTATATAACATGCGCATTAAAAATGTCTGTGTAATAAAATAGAAAATTCGTAAAACAGGGTAAGTTAATACCTTACTTACGACATGCAATGAGACAAAAACCCTTTCACCTGTCAGGCTTATTAACAGATAATTCTATACACATATTATGTTTTTCGGGTCAGTATTTGTAACGTGTTACTTCAGCCCGCGAAACTATTTGTAAGGTTAGTATACAGCGCCATTTATAACGGATAAATATAAGCCAGCCATGGGACTAGAGTGGGTGGTCTTTTGACTTTAAAGTAGCGCCCCATCTTTCACCGTTATTGTGTTTGAAATACGTTTAGACTTTACCTCTTTTAGAACATAAATAAAATAAGCAGGAATGAAAGGTTCTGAGATGCAATCTTTAAAAAGTTTACCCGAAAACAATTTGTAGAATTACTTTAGCTTTGATAAAGACTTTTGTTTATATTAGACACTTCAAATTAATTCACAAACAATATTATTATGGCACATGCTCATTAATCATAACAAAAATATGGGATTTCCAATCATACTTTCGGGATTGCATTTGTAACTTTATCGTTTCCGTCCCGCCCCAGTCTGCCGTTGAAATTAGGATTGTGAAGACAACTCCAGCTTGCTCATTGCACAGGTAATTTTTTTAAATTTTATTGTTTCGTAATCTGCATGATAAATAAATAACCCGTACCTACAGTTCGCTAACTGTTATGTTTTATCTACTATTATTAAAATAATAATTCGGATGATTTGCAGGATCTAAATAGCAATTGAAGGATACCAGTTTTTGACCACAAACATTGCTGTTCCCGAAAAGTGGCCAATTAATTTTAACAAGATACTATTAAGAGAACTCGCCCAACATATTATAACGTACTACACACCAGATAAGCCGTGGGCTAGGAAAGTAAAAGACGTTTCGGCAAAACTCTACCGGTTGGAAGAAGAACCAAAATATATATTTTTTTAAATCACTGGCAAGTAAGTGTTTGAAGTCTTTACTATGTATAGTAGTGCTGACCTTATCGTACTTATGCTGCTTGGCTTCGCAAAATTTTTTTTTGACTAACAAGGTATTGCACATGGTGCTTATGCAATATACATAGGGGGTTAAAAGGTTATAACTATTTGCATTAATAATTATTTTTATATATGTTTGAATTAGCGCATTACCTTGAAAACAACCTAGGAATGGTAGACAGCTAAAAATCTCTTCGTCCTACTGCAGATAGACAGGTAGGTGTTTGTAGACGGATTTTATTATGTGTTTTTCATATGTGAGAAGGAATTCTTTAGGTAGGTATGCAAGCTCGGTATCTGAGTGCTGCAAGTGATTTAATCTTTCTGTTTGTCGTGATATCTAATAAAATTATCCAACCACTTAAACCATGCCCTATTGTTTTCACAATATCCCACACTTCACAGCGGAAATTTCTTTGCCTATAAAAACGTACAGAGCACGATGCTCACACATATGTATTTGTCGGTAAATGTGAATGTATATTTACTTTTATAATTAATTTAGTTTATAATATGTTTTTCTCAGTGCGTAGTGGTGCCATCTCTCTCTCTCTCTCTTGCACGACTAATGGTTTAAATGCATGTTGTTTCGTATATACTTATGGTTCTGCATATATACATGATATGTATTCAAAATNTACGCCCCCAGCATACTCTCACATTAACATACTCTTCAAGTACGAATTGGCTGAAAAGCTAGTTCGTAACAGTTTGTAGACGGATTTTATTATGTGTTTTTCATATGTGAGAAGGAATTCTTTAGGTAGGTATGCAAGCTCGGTATCTGAGTGCTGCAAGTGATTTAATCTTTCTGTTTGTCCTGATATCTAATAAAATTATCTAACCACTAAAACCACGTCCTATTGTTTTCACAATATCCCACACTTCACAGCGGAAATTTCTTTGCCTATCATAACGTACAGAGCACGATGCTCACACATATGTATTTGTCGGTAAATGTGAATGTATATTTACTTTTATAATTAATTTAGTTTATAATATGTTTTTCTCAGTGCGTAGCGGTGCCATCTCTCTCTCTTTCTTGCTCGACTAATGGTTTAAATGCATGTTGTTTCGTATATACTTATGGTTCTGCATATATACATGATATGTATTCAAAATGNCGACTAATGGTTTAAATGCATGTTGTTTCGTATATACTTATGGTTCTGCATATATACATGATATGTATTCAAAATGAGTACATATATAAGTATAGTATTTAAAACATGATAAATTGTTTGTTTGTAGTGTATAACTGAATTCCTCTCGTAAAGGAAAGCACATGTGTGACTCGGCTGGTGTGGCACACTAGGACCTGATGCAACTCTCTCTTGGCTAGTGTTCTGTGTCATCCCCCCTTCGCTTGTCGAGAACTGCACGGTGTTCGCGCTGGCTGTCAGCTGACCGGGGAAGGCCCTACAGATTCTCATGAAGTTAGTTGATCATACGAAGTCGGTCNGTTCGCGCTGGCTGTCAGCTGACCGGGGAAGGCCCTACAGATTCTCATGAAGTTAGTTGATCATACGAAGTCGGTCAGGTCGGATGTGTTCCTCTGCTAGTGCAATGAGTGTTAGTTGTTCACTAGATGCTAGAGTTTCGTTTCAGTCGGTTCGTATGGAAGTTGTTGGCTATTCTGATGTACTGACCAGGGTGGTCTGGTATTGTATAACAACATTTAACATTCTATGTACAGCACTCAAGTCTTGTGTAATATGTAATTTTGCTGGTTGGTTAGAGCTTATAAGTATTCAGTACTGCCCCCTCCCAGACGAGCAGGTATTGTATAAACCATAGACCAGGCAGCACGACAGATGGCGACCGAGAACGCATTAGCATTATGTTAGTGTTTATTTATACTAACATGTACTTGTTTTAATGAAACCATAGGCTATGTATGGACTGTTAACATTGCATTTATATATGACTTAATTTTTTTTTCATTCTATGGCTGGTTGTTAAGGGTTATCCATTGCACAGCAGAAATTGTTCTGCAATGACTCACGATACATGTCTGCATCTATGTTCTTCTGCGATGAGTAGGTTGTTAGATATCTCTGGGCCAGAGTACTGGATTAGAATCTGCGTTTATTCTGTCCCAACTTCGAGTAGCTCTTATGTTCAGCAACATGTTTATGATTTTGCTTATGCTTTGCAGATGTCGGCACTTCATCATAATCAGTAGAATATGCATATTTCATATCGTAAGCAGTAGACATAGAGGTCACATATTCGTTCTCATTGTCTTGGTTAGTTGTAAATTATTCATTTTTCACCCCGCATGATAGCAGCGCACACTTTATAGTTCACAGCCTCTGACGATTTGTATGGTTCGCGTTCTTCATGGTAAATGTCTGCAACACTCGCATTTCCTTCTTCACACAGTGTTTTGGAACACGATGCAGGCTCGGATAATGTTATGGGCGCTGGAACCATCGTTAGTTTACACGACGAATCAGTACGATGGCCAAACATTGCATTGTCTTGCATGAATAAGTTAAATGCTTTCTGTCTTGTGCCAAATAAAGGTATGTTACCTCTACATGTAGCAGTAAGTCTCTTTGTATTGTCACTTCTACCAAAATGCTCCACCATACATATTACATGTTAGTATTCTGGAGGTCGGTTTCTTTTGACATTCGCTCTGTTCATGTCGTCGTGCATTGCAACGATTACTGAAGGTCTTGCCACAATAACTGCATTGTTTTCCATGTAATTGTTGAACACTTGGTGAAGTTTTGCATGTAGGCATACAGGACATTCTCGATTGCACATTCGCAAAACTTTTCATCTTCTTCAAGCATATGTAAACTTAAACACATTAACTACTATGCAGTGCTGACTCCTCCACACTGCTGACTCTTCAACGCTGCTGACTTCCCCGCTGCTGACTCCTCCCCACTGCTGACTCCTCCCCACTGCTGACTCTTCCACATTGCTGACTCCTCGCCTAACATAGCGTACTCTGCTAGATGCCCGTATAATTTTTTTATGAATAGGACAGTTTCATATCTTTTATCCATATGATTTCACCGGTCCTCGCATTGGGTTGTCGGTGTTTATTTATATTAACATATGTGTGTTTTAATGTAACTCTTGGCTATGTATGACTTGTTAACATTTCAATTATATGTCTTTATTTTTTCATTCTATGTCTGGTTGTTAAGGGTTACACATGTTAGCGATAACTCAAGCTACCGACCCTTGTTTAGGACTGACGATGATCGTATATATGGTCATGTAAGTATTTTTTACAGTAACCACAACTATGTACATTGTGCATGTATCGCATTTGCATATATCTTTCTTTTTGTACATCGTAATTTGTTGTAAGTTATTCGCGCTGAACTTTATTTACATATACATTTTCACATTTATTTATCCAGTCTGGATTTTATTGGTCGGTTAAGGGAGGCTAGCTGTCGCTAAGGGGAGGATAAAGTTGGTAGACACTTGCGCTATCATGTGAAAAGGGTGGTGCTGGTGGTGGTGATGTTAAGAATTTGGTGTCTGTATCTTAAACGGTTCGGAAATTACGACCGACTATGCTTATAAGTAGCCATAGGACATACATAACCCTGCGATAATTTTTGCTGTCGGAGGTGATGTCTATGTTACGAATTTGATGACTGTATCTTAAACGATTCTGAGTGTATGGTCAACTATGCTTATAAGTTCGCATAGGGCATAAATAACTCTGCGATCATTTTAGATTATGGAGGCGATGTCTATGTTACGAATTTGGTGACTGTATCATAAACGGTTTGGAAATTACAGCCAACTCTGCTTATAATTTCTCTTAGGGCATAAATGACTCTGCGATCATTCTTGTTGATGGGGGCGATGACTATGCTATGTATTTGGTGACTGTATCTTAAACAGTTCGATAATTAGACCAAATATGCTTTTAAGTTCACATAGTTTATAAATGACCCTGCAGTCATATTCGTTGTCGGGAGTGATTTGTATGTTACGAATTCGGTAACTGAATCTTAAACTATTGGGAAATTACGGTCAACTATGCTTATAAGTACGCATAGGGTGCAAGAGCATAGAATAAGGTATTAGAATACGGGAAGACTCGGAGAAAACCCCCTCTCTCAGAATGCGAGAGCAAGGAACCAGGTATTCGAATTTGGGTAGACTCAGAGAAAACTTCCTCGCTGGGAATGAAACAACATGGAAAAAGGTATTCGCATTCGGGAAGACTCGCAGAAATCTGCCTCGCTTGGAATGCAAGAGCATGAAGTAGGGAAGAAATTAGGGTGGAACGCAAGAGCATGAAGTAGGGAACAAGATAGCCGATGCTGGTATGGAATGATAGAGCATTAATGCTGCTCCTCACTCCTCACTCCTCATTTGCACAAAAATGAGTCATTTAACCCGATTGTGGAGCCAAAAGTCAACCGGATTGTGCATGACATATTTTTCGAGGGAAATTAGGGAAATTTTGAGGAAAATTCGGGACATTTTGTGGGAAATGTACTCTTTTTTTACCCGTTCTGGCTGCCAAAATGGCCGCCGCAGGAGGAATTAGGGGGAAAAGGGGAAAATGACATAATTTAAGATGGCCGCCTTGTGTCCTTGAGTCAAGCCTCCGGCGCCGTGCTCTAGAACCGCCATTTTATATCTACTTGCACGCTGCTTGAATAAGCGATTTCTCGGGGTGCTTAAATGCAATATTAAAACCTGATATTAAATAATATATCATAAAAGGATGACTATTGAGGAAAATTACTTTTTAAAAAATGGTTGCCTGTAAAGTCGGTTTTACGGGCGAAGATTTTACGTGACAACGTAGTGCTGCGCGCGCGGCAGACCGATCATAGTTGAGTGGGAGAGAGACGCAAGGCATTCGGCGGGCCTCTCTCTCGTTCGGTGACTCATCGTAACGTTACCGAGCGTTACACTTTTTCATAAGTGACTCCCAGCCGCAACCTAATTTAAGACGTTGTCACGTCAAAAGTAAAAGAAACAAGCTATAGATACTTGTTCGTACGCATTTTAAATTTTAATAAAATGAAGACGGTATGATACACTTGAAAATAATAAATCATATTATCAAATTGTGATAAACAAATTTTTGAAAAATTGTTTTGCGGTTCGTGTGTATTTCCATTTAAATTCTTTAAGATCAGATTTAAAGTCAAAATGGCTAGAAGTTGAATCCTTACTGCAGACGAATAAATTTTCGGATTTTAAAAATGAGCCACTCCTGTTACTCTAATAAACCTATTATGAGAAACCAAATTTTGTGTTACAAAAACTTTTTGAAATCTGTATGAGTAAAGATTTTAAGCTAAAATGTTCTCATTTAAGTAAAAAAAAAAAAGTTACTTGAAATTATTTGGTATTTTAATCATGTTATTGTCAGTATAATGTCACGAAAACATAGGGGAGAAGCGGGTAGCCCCGGCCACATAAATAAAACTCATGACACGTTGACAATCAACAGAATGAAAAATTTTTTATACTAGAATTTAAATACAACATATCTCTCACAATTATAATTAAGTAACAATCTGATAGGTTTATTATCTTAGCTTATACCCAGTCTTGAAATCAGGCTTCAATTTTCAGTGGATACATTTTTGGAGGGTAGCCCCGGACATAGGTTTAACTATGACGAAACCGTTTTTTGGCCTTACATACATCACAAAAGTACTATTCCTCCGAAGGGTCAATGTCCACACACGCTTCGTGCGCCCAGTCTTCGCATTTATGACACTGGATCCAGTCTTCTTGAAACGTTTCTCCGCAAATGATGCATTCTGTATCCTAGTCTCTTTGTTGCTGAACCAACCTTTGAATGCTCTTCTTTGTTGTCATTTTATTAACTGCCGCCTTTTTTTTATTGGTTGCAGCCTTTTTCTCTGCCAGCGCGTTTTTGAACGGCGGAGATGTCAGAACCTCACTCTTTTGTGTTTTTCGGGAACGCACTGCAAGACGTTTCTTAGAAGCATCAGGAAAACGGCTAAAATGTTTGAGTAATTCATTTGCTCTAGGCACATTATATCACTCAGCTGCTTTTCTCACATATGTCGGTTTTTCCTGGACAGATAGAATAGCCTGTTTCATTTTATTTTCATCCCAATTTACTCTGTGTGTAATTATTCCCTTGACTTCTGGCAATTTTGAAGTGATTCTGCAAAAGACAACAACATTTTACACACTTGCTTTAACATTACATTAAAATAACTAAACATTTCTCCATCCAAAAATGTCCGGGATTACCCGACAACATCGTGTCCGGTGGTACCCGACCGCCACATTCTATGTTATTTTTTAATATCAACAATGTCAATAAAGATAACCTAAATTATTAACCTAACTTGTAAATTTTAATTCAATATCTTAAAGGATAATCAATAAATCATGGTGAAGTACTTACATTTCATAAACAATAACTGAGTTAGAAATGTAAACAGAGCACATTACAATATAGGCACAGGTAAATGAACGTTTGTAACATGTTGTTCGCTCGGGGGTCGCGTCCGGGTTGATTCGATTATACGGCCAAATGGCGCTGCGGTCGTTGTGGCGTGTTATTTGTTTACCTATGTGCGCGGGATTGTTTGAAACTAACACTGGCCGGGGATACCCGCCGGCCGGGACTACCCAACTCTCCCCTACTTAAAATCTAGAAAAAAATTGTCTTTTAAATACACTTAAAGAGAAATGCATTAGTATTTTCTTGAAAAAAAAAAAAATGGAAAATCACACGCGAAGAACCATTTTTATTGCAGGGATCGAACCCAGTATCCCTGAATGTTTATGCATCGATAGGCCAGATGAAGAGGAAACGACAAGGAGGGGAAGTAGCCAGCCCCAACTATTCCTTTAGAGCTAAAAATTTGGGGCGTGTTTGTGTTGGGGACACTGCATGGGTTTTACGCGAATAAGTATGTTGGCGGGTAATGTTTTCCGTGGACTATGGGAATGAAATAAAAGTAACGAAAAGAATACTTGACTTTAAGGCTTGAATCGGAAGATCTAGACGAGCTCTTCCGTTTGAGATCAAAATCATCGCGCCAGCACATCGGAGTCGCAAGATGTACTGCCTGGAAATTTCCACCCACTCCCGAAATGTCATCCAAACTTACGCGAGCCCCCACACGCGCAGCGCGCATTTGGGGCGCTAACTCAAGGCCACGCTAGTGTCGTAGTTTTATACCCGATCGAGCGATACTGCGTTTATTTCAATCGTGTTATTAGTCATGAATTTATAGTGTCGGAATGGATCACTCTGGAAATGTTACAATGCTGTTTCCGTCCTGGTGTTCAGGTGTCGGTCTGATTTTACAGACGTTTTCACATCAAACATATCCAGATAATCTAATATTTATTTTAGTAATTGATTGTTTGAGTGCTTCTGAACAGCGACAAAAACAAGACCTTAATAATGGAAAACTTTAATTGAGAAATTAGGAAGTAATCGGCCAGGGCTTGTGTTAAGAAATCATCCCAAAATTCGCCTGGAATGATTTCGGAAAACCCTGGAAAAGTAAAACCAAGATGGCCAGGCTGGAGTCAAACCCAGGTCCTCCGGAATGGGAATCGAGTGGTTTAGCACTGTGTTACCTTGCTCGGTATAAAACCTACATACATACCAAACATTACATCTTTATGACCAGACTTAAAATATTAACGTCACAGATTGGGACCTATGTCAGTCGCATGTGTACAAGGTGGAGACACACAGAGTCAGCGTAGTGTTGGCAGGACTGCAGGGGCAGGGAGTACGAGAGATGAGCGTGGCATGCAGTGGGGCCAACCTTTGCCACTGCCCATCCGTGTAGATGTAGCCCCCGCGGGCTGTGTGCTCTCGCGATGGCGACGGCGAAGGCTTCTGCGAGAGAGAGACATGAAAAATTTAAACCTCCAGCAGCCTTAGCAAATGGGAGAAGCGCGATGAGGATACGCAGAAAAAAACTGCCCTGCTCGTGTAGAATATTTGCTGTACTCGGGGCAAGGCTCTTCCTTCCGTGGATGGAGGGATAGCAGTATTTTTGTACTTAAAGGAGACTTCCGTAAACTTACAAGCACTTTTACTATAAGTTTATTATGAAATAAGTTTAAACAAATGTTGTACTTCTACGAACATTTGAGAGAAAAACTTGAATAACGCCTGATTTACACATCAATTGTGCCTAGCGGGTATAATCTACAACTCTTCACATGTTTACTGCATTTCTGTTTTGGTTTTTCGGGGTTGCCAGCATAACATTCAGCCACTTTGGTTCGTTCGTTATTTTGATACCACTATACCAAAATTAAATCTGGAAAGTAAACCAGAAAAAGTAGATGTTTTAAATATACTTCAGTAAAACTACTGTGGACAATTTTTGACTTAAAATTATTTGGGAAATTTAGTAAATCCTTCTATTTTGCCAAAATGTACTTATTTATCAGCAGTTTCTATGCGGCAGCCAAAAAATTATCAGTCGGAATTTATAGGTATATATAAATATATTAAAGACCTTTATATAGAATACATGTAAAACAACGGTCCTCCAGGAACCATTGGCGAAATAAGCTCTTCATGAGATATTAAATTTTGCATGAATTTTTATTTATTGCATGTGTCTTGTGTTAAATGAGGATGCATTCTGATCGATTTCACAGCTTTTTCACTTAGGAAGTTCGCCATACAAGTGAATCTGGATTAACATATATGCTTCATACATACAATACATGTAATATATTAACTACAGTATGTTGCTGCTGTGGTGTGTAACTTTTGCATATTATGCGCTTTAGCGCATATTTTTCAAACGCCGTCGGGAGTGCTGTTAGTTTGATCGCATTATTTTCTATTCGTAATTTGTCAGCTGATTACATGGGACCAGAGGCATGCAACGATAAAAGGGGGAAAAATCTGCACAAGAACATTTACAGAACAATTTTGTATCAAACTGTCGTGGTAGCAGCAATCAACCTTAGTACTAGCATTCGAATTTTCTATCAAGATAAATACACATATTTCTTAAATATTTTTGAAATAACTTTTTTCTTCCTGCCACGTACAGAATGGTGTGCTGTACGAATTATATTGATTGGATGTATTTAATATAAAAGGAACCACCTTTTATATTAAAGCCGTCCGTGTTGAAAATCCATCACCAAGTGTGTCGTACTATATATCTAATGGTAACGATATTTACGAGCAGATAGTACTAGCAACCGATATCATTGCTCATCATATATTAACGCTCCTCGCGGGTTTAGGGTCCTGGAAATAGGCCATTAAAGCCGTATTTTTATCATCGAGATCACTTCATGACTTTGGTGTTATCCGTTTATAAATGTTTACTGGTTTATGTAATGATTTTCGGTTTGCATATTTCCATTCAAGATTTATACTCGTGAAAGAGTTCATGTTGGCCGTACTTACTGAAAGTTATAAGAACTAAATAAAATGAAAAATAAAACCTTTTTTCTTAAAGTTAGTACAAAAGTTAGTAGAGCTTCGTTAACACTGCCAGTCTTAAAATCTACAAAATTTTTGCTAACATTCCGACTATGGATGTAAACTATTAAATATTTTTCATTAATGTTTGCATGTCTAAAACAAATTTATTATGTTTTGATTCATAGTACTAACTACGTTTCATAACTACAGCTTTTCTTGCAAAATTGATTTCGTTAGGTATTTCATGTTTTAGCAGTTTCGTATAATATTTAACATGATATTCTTAGCAAGTCTATCAGTTTTGACCTACCAACTTAACTTTGTTTACACGATTTTTTCATAGATATGTAAACGCCTTGATAATTTGATATTTGGTAACAATTTTACATTCCTTTGTTAATTATATTTGTATTAAACCACGCGCGAGTATATTTTCAAGTTTCCTACATCATACAAAGTATTATAGACCAATATATACAGGAATGGCGATTCCGGCAGCTACCTAGCTGTCGGATTCATTTCGACACTTCATGGCCCGATCCCGGTATACAATTCCACTATCGAGTGTTCAAAAAGTGGCTCTAGGCATTCCGATAGCGGAATTACGTCTTTCCTCCAGAGGAATAATTCCGATAGTTTCAGTAATTGGGCCCCAGGTTCAGTTAAACCGCGGTCTGAAACTAGCAATAAATGACACATGGGCTCGGGGGAGCGTTGCGTCGCAGTGACGTCACGTGCCACCCTCCGGAGTACCATTACTCGAAACAGGCGAGAAAGCTCAATATTCTCCTCTCGTGGTCTTGGGTTAGCAGTACTCCGCCCATGTATATGACAACACACATGCCAGTATGGAAGATAGGCACATTGGAAAAGCCAATAATACGTTTTTGTAAACCTTTCACTATTGATTACATAGGCTGGGAGCATTTAATATTCTCTATTTTTACTTGTATATAAAATTATGGCAGTATCATTCGATAATGAAACTTATATTGGCAGTGTTTATTTCTGGGAAATTCACTTTGAAATCTGTTAATTTTCACGACGTTAGTGCATAATGTTTGTACCAAATATCTTGTTTCGTAATGATATAATGTTAGCAAAATTTTTTTTGTATTTAGAAATGCAGTGAAAATGTTTTTAAAAAACATCGGCCAGGTTTTTTCGTCTAATTATCTGCTGATACAGTAGTACTTTTAACGTTGTGTTAATAAATATTTTGGTAGTATTTTGATATGCATTTTACAAAAAATTTACCGCAAAATATTTTGTAGGAACGAATGATTTTATTTAATGAACTGTATAAGTGACGATAGCGCCCTACTGAACAAAATCGTGCATAAAAAAGTTAATTAATGTAACCTGCAAGTGTTACACTTAAAATTGCTAGGGATATTTAACGAGGAACCTATGTTACTTGTGTTAGCTTAAACGTACGAATATAAACTGCCATATTTTAAATCCGTAATTGTAAGAGTAAAATAGCATTATAATAAGGTTCTGAAAAATTGATCACAACAAACTTCTGGAGCTTTTTGTATTGCATTAAGTGNGTAAAATAGCATTATAATAAGGTTCTGAAAAATTGATCACAACAAACTTCTGGAGCTTTTTGTATTGCATTAAGTGCACGTAACACTTTGTTTTTCTCTGTGCACTATAAATCGAACGTTTATGTTAGGGTTTAAACGTGTGTAAGTAAGACAAGGCTGCTGCCTCAACTTCGCCACCAAATAAAGACTCATAAATAAATAGTATTCCTCGTAATTTTTGTTTACCTCTAATTAAAAAAAAAATAATTTATTTGCCCCGGGCATAGGAATGAGTAACTAATGTAATAGTTTATAATTTACAATGTACGTATTTGGTGAAGTGCAAATGGAACTGTTATACCTCAAAAAATACATCAGACTTGAAAATAAAATTTTTATTAAGAAGATACAAGTAACAGGAAGCTACTTTCAAGTATTTTAACATATTTGTTCAGTTAGTTACTTTTACGGTATATGAAAAGCAGGCGGTTATTTACGTAAACGGTTTAAATAACAAATAGCCATTCAAAACTGTTGAAGACAGAAAATTAAAAAATTTACTTAAATCAGGTGACTCTTGTAAATCACCTAAGTTACGTTTACACTGCATAGCGAAAATTTAGTTTTTTCTTGTTTCCACATTTTTCAAAATTTTAAAATGGAATTTGTAAAGACTTTGTGGAAGGATTTGGTAAGTAATTCGTGCTCGAGAATGCTGATCTTCAGTTATGTAACGCACTGGAAGAAGCCGTATTTTTATAGCATCTTAATTTTTCTCGCATACCTTTCTCTTCTTGAAGAGTTAGACTTATGTGATATGTGTATTCTTATGTGTACTGTTATGTGTGTCAGGTGTGCGTGATACCAGTATTTATCTTCATGGACGTATATTTGCATATACCATGTATGCATGTATGTTTCCCACCAACAACATTTCCGACATAGTCATCTGACAACACCAAATATGGTGCTGAATCAGATGTAACATTTTCTGTCTTTCAAAGTTTTTAAATAATCTTGAAGACCTTTTTTAAAGCATTATATCGAAGCATTTAAAACGTGTCTTGAATTTTGTACATACGAAAAGAACTTTTGTTTGTAAACAGGAAGTAAACGACCCTAAATAATCTGGAGTTGTAATTTTTCTCGCTGATTGAAAAATAGCAGCCACCTGGTTCGAAAGTATTTTAATGTAAAATAAAATAATTTATTACTTATTTTGTCGTTGAATAAAAATGCAACTAAATAAGTGAATGAACCATTAAACTGTACGTGACAAAATATTTGATCCTTCTTTAGTAACTTTGTGGGCGAGTACTGTACAATAAAAGCAGAGGGTGTGTTTGCTGAAGACAGTAAAAATTGTCTCAANGATCCCGGTATACAATTCCACTATCGAGTGTTCAAAAAGTGGCTCTAGGCATTCCGATAGCGGAATTACGTCTTTCTTCCAGAGGAATAATTCCGATAGTTTCAGTAATTGGGCCCCAGGTTCAGTTAAACCGCGGTCTGAAACTAGCAATAAATGACACATGGGCGGCCCCATGACTCGGGGGAGCGTTGCGTCGCAGTGACGTCACGTGCCACCCTCCGGAGTACCATTACTCGAAACAGGCGAGAAAG
>NQII01009397.1:41078-51684 GCA_002778355.1 Clitarchus hookeri | reverse complement strand
CATCTCTAATGTCTGTCATCAATAAGTAAAGTTAAATAAGTAAATACATTAATAAATAGATAAACATAGGCTTCGAAATGTAAAACTGCTTTGATTTAATGAACGCACTTGTGATTGTATTGTCAGATGTCATCTTTCTTGATATATGTATCGTTCACGATAATTATTATATAAATTAAAATATAAGTAAAATTTCGAAATCCATCAATGTCGTTGTGTACTGAAAAGGATATTAATAAATAAACAGTCAAATGCTAAGATGCTAGGGACATCTATACTATGAAATATTTTAATCCGAATTTCAAAGAACGCTGCTTGTAATAATGTTACGCCAATAGATTTCCCACTATGATCTAAGGCAATGTTACAATTGGCACTTTTTGTTAACAAAATAGTCATGTGACCCAATGCTGTGTACAAAATCTGTGACATATTTTTACAATTTGCGTTTTGCATTTCGTCAACTTCAAAGCTGCACCTTGTTAGTTTTCCATGCAAGGGTGTTTTAATATGCTCACACATTTAAGCTATTATAATAAATAAACGTGTATCACAGTCATTATAAAGAAAGTTGGTATATATTTATGTAAAATGCATTTTATTCCTATTTTTTAATAATATTTTTAACGTTTCACTTATTTTAGATTTGCTTATTTCAAACGAAACAGTCCCATAAAATGTTCATACAAAAATATGAATTTTTTTAAGGATTCCTGTATTTTTAATTTTACACTTATGCTTTTACACTTATATATAAAATGTTAATACAATTAGCAGCAGTGCATTCTCAACAGGCGAATGTCGACGTATTAAATCTGAAGCCTTACAAAATACGAAACACGAAATTCTTCCTAACCAATTGGAACACGGCCTCAGTCACTAATCTAACTAATACATGCAATGTAACAAATTTCTGTTTGACATTTGGCTGCCCCTTCCCACATTTATTTTATTGTATGTAACTTAGGTTCCAATATTATTACATGAGTTACTTTTGGCCGTAATCTTCCAGCATATTGATAATGCTTCGCAGGGGGAAAAGGGATCACCGCGAGAAAACCCACCGGGCAATGCCAACATTCGCCAGTTTTTTCACATGCGAAAATCCGCGTTTCGGATCGCACTGGTGGAAGACGAGCGATCCGACTACTACATTATGTGGCCCCTGTAACGGCGAGTTCAGAAATTAATTAAGGAGATATGAAATTGTAAAATGAAATTACTTTTTCTCAGAACACATATCACAATTCATATTATTTATAAGTGTTAATATATATTAATAAACTTTTATAAAGATAACAAAGACCTATAATATTTGTATACCCTCTTAGATAATAATCTGAAATCACATTACGTTATCAAACATAAATAATACGGGCGGGCCAACCGTTTAGTTTGAATGACAAAAGGCGAGTTCCAATCCGTCAATTTGGGGATTTAGGGTTTAGGAATTTAGGGTGGATGAATTCGAACGTCACAGCACTACACGTGACTGAGTTGGAAACTGCAGGCTTGCGGATATACAGTCGTATTTTTACGTAGAAAAAATTCTTTTTTGTTTTCATTTCTTCGTCGCTTTCTGTAATTAAAATTTTATTGAAAACGATATCTAGTCGTTTTTTTCGGCCNCGCTTTCTGTAATTAAAATTTTATTGAAAACGATATCTAGTCGTCTTTTTCGGCCTTGGAAATATGGCATAAGAATCTTATTAACGTATTACTTCCGCACAAAATTACATTGGGATCCCTTAATTACCATCATTACCGTGCACTTGATTAAATATGGCAGAGACTTCCATTGGATTTCAGCCGAAACGCACCATACACGTGATGCGTGAATAAACAACAGAATACGACTTTACGAGTTAGCGGTCAATTTATTAACCTAAATAGCGAGCTCTTATCGGTTTAGAACACCGCTAATGTCTAAGAGATGTGCAGTACACACAAAAAAAAGTGCGTAGATGAAGCTGAAATATTCCTTGCAAAATACAGATGCTTGCTCTGTGCGTAGACATTACACATACACACAGTATGTATATATAATATGTACATACATATAACACACAATCCATTACAACTCAAGCTGGAAAAAATGGCTTCTCTTGCAAATAATGCAGTTTGAATCTATTTAGCACAGTTGTGTGCAGAACGTTTTAAAAACTGGTAACAATTGTTTTATATAAGTTTAAGATCACTAGGTTATAACGTGCTGAATTTCAGGTGAGACAGCAGTTCGGTGTGTTGACCATAGTCAATTATCCGTCCTGACCACACAGCCATTATAAATTACATAATATTTTAGCCAGTGTAGAATATGAGAACAACAATATTGTCATTTTAATTTATGTACCCAATTAATAAAAANGCATAATATTTTAGCCAGTGTAGAATATGAGAACAACAATATTGTCATTTTAATTTATGTACCCAATTAATAAAAACTGGCAGATTTTTTATACACTGATTATTTTATAACGGGAGATTTGTAGTGTAAAAGAGTGTACTGAATTAGAACGGGGAAAGTGCAGTGAAGGTCATCGTGTTGTGTGTCATCGCAGAGTGTAAGTAGGCTCTTAGCTCCACGCTGTCCGCTTCCAATCTTACTCCCCCCAAGACGTCTTACTCAACGAGACTATGGTACCTGGAAAACGGACACGTGCATTCCAAGAATGGCGATTGTGTTTTGTTACTTATACTTGTCGCTGATATCGCCATCTTTCGACGGACAGCTGAACAAACAAGAGAACTTTGAAGCTTTGTCTCTAATGTCCACCAACAGGTGCGACACTTACCAATTCTACCTGCCGGCCGCCAAGGATACCAGGCCCTTAAGACTCCCGCTTACCGGCTGGCAGCTGAGAAATTTAAATAGGAAATACCATGTTAAGGAAATTCCGCTGCAGTGCGTTCATTTTAAAGATAAGCGTTTCAAACAAAATGTATTCTTCACGAATTTTTTAGGAGAAGATCCTAATGAGCGTATATTTAAAATATAGATAGGCAGTATGTGCTTTTTTTTTTAAATAAAAATTTCAAAAATTCCTTGCAAATAGGCTACACATGTTATGGAAACATCTCCGCTGTAGGGAACTTCTCCTAAAAAAATTCGTGAAGAATGCATTTTGTTTGAAACTCCTATATTTAAAATTAACACACTGACGTGAAATTTCCTTAACATGGGATTTCCTATTTAAATATCGCAACTGCTAGCGTTTTTAAGCAGAAGCGAAATCAGAAGTAAGGAACATTAGATAATGTAAACTGCGATCACTTGATTCAAGGATCACGTTATGAAATCGCTAAAANTAGATAATGTAAACTGCGATCACTTGATTCAAGGATCACGTTATGAAATCGCTAAAAAAAAATTGAACGTAGCAAATAACAGATCAGTTTCAATGGTTTTTGGGGTTCAGCATACGTTTCCACGTCTGAGTTATGGCAAGCGAGTTGTGGGAGTGTTTTCCACTTTTTCTTGGACGTTCGTAGCTGGATATGGAGTGTTGTTTGTACCTGCAATGCGAGAATTGGTCTTCTTTAACAATTTAATCAAGTCTTTAAACCCTTTGAGAACGGCGCATAGTTATCGAGGTCCGACATCATGGTTGAAGTGAGCTGCGTTTGTTCACCACAGCGGTGTCAGTCGTGCTGGTATTTGTGTTTACACCTACCATCTTCCTACAGGTCCTGGCAACACCGGGCACGCTTGCTGTACTATGCGACGTTTATTATTGGCTGGCCGCCGGCCAATGGAGTCGCACGTTAACTGTGCGTCAATTAATGTGTTCGCCATGGATGCAACCGGTTTTTCAGTTCATCGTGTTCATTTGAGAACTATTAAAAAGAACAAATTTAAAGGTTGATGAGTTGTAATTTTTTTTACTTAAGATTCCGATAATAATAATAATAATGGCGTGTGGGGAGTGCACCCAGGGCGAGGCAACACCCTCCGAGTGACGGTCTTTCCAGCTGGGACCCGTAGGTGACCGTCATCCCCGAGCATGACAGAAATGAAGCCCTAGAATGGAGCGGCGCTGGAATGCAAGGGCGGGGGAAACGGGAGTACCCCGAGAAAACCCGCCGGCAAGCGGCATCGTCTAGCACGATTCCACGATTCCCACATGCGAGAATCCGGGAGTGAACCCGACGGGGATCGAAACCGGATCACCGTGGTGGGAGGCGAGCGCCCTGGCCACTACGCCACCGCTGCCCCCTGATTCCGATAAAGTCCAGCGAGACATTAAAACTATAAACGTGTTAGTTTTGTCTTTAAGAGCAATGAGATCTTCGTGTAAACGTGCATTCTACCCAAACCGTTATGAATAGGCACATTCTGCTCATGCGTGCACTTAAGTTGCTTTTACGACTGGGGCACAGTATATTTAGACACTCTCTGGAAAGACTCTGTGATTTAACTCGCTTAGTTCCGAGTTCATTTACTAGCTCACACTGCTGCATTCGTTTGATTTCCTGACGTGCCCTGTACTCGTGTCGAGAGTGTTTCAAGCGACCAGCGTACAGCCCGCTACATGCTCGTTGACGTCAGCATTTAGAAATCACGGGCGAGTGGCGTAGGAACTTTCGGCAAATAAAGTTACTCACAAGGAAGACGGTCGAAACAACCAGAGCCACCGACTGAGTCCTTGTTGTGTGCGACGCCAACCACGAATACTCTTTATGCGGCACATGTCTTCAAGGTTGTTCTCGGTTAACTGAAAAATGTCACTGCCCCTACCTGTATTACGTTACTCCAAAATGTACAGTAAATATTTAATTGAACAAACGAGCAGAGTAATATTAAAACGTTTCTAAAATACAAATAGTTACTTTGATGACTAGATAAATTCAAGGTTTAGTGGAGCAATTTGACTAAACACTAAACTCGCCCACAAATGAAAAGCTGCGACCACGACTCGCCGTTTTACAGGCTCCAGCATATTCAGCCGCTCACGCAACTACATTATTTAAACGGCGTCTCATAGCACCCTTCGTCCAAGGACAGGTAAACTGACGATTTTAGCTCATACTACAATTTAAATTAGCTCTAGCAGGCGTCAACCCGACAATCTTCTTCACAGGCGTAGAATGAGGCGTAGAATGCATGCTGCACTTTTTACTAACTACTCTCAAACTAAGTGTTATGTGAGCCCGCGGTAGGGACGGGAGTTAAGTGCGTCTCAGGGCTAAGCCCCATACGCCTACAAGGAAGGGAGTATCATGCAAGGAGACATGCATCACGGCAAAGAGGGATTGGGCTGCCGTGGCCAGATTGTGGCCATGACAACCTCCCTTTATAGCTAAACTATAATTAGAAGAGAAAGGTAAAAACCGGCATAGGCACCGTAAAAACCCTTTCGACAGGAAAGAATTAAAAATTGTTTAATGCATTATCATATTCAACAGAACATTCTACAGGAGACAGAGGGATAGGAATCATGCTCTTTATTAGTTGATGGAAAAGTACTTGTAGAGAGGGCACGCTGCACAAGACGTGTAACAACTTATATAAACTAGCCACTGAATTAAAAAAAAAGGCTGACGTACTAGGAGGGGTAATCAAGGGAGGGAAACGAGGGGAGAAAACAGGAGGGGAGTCGAGTCGGCCAAGGAGAAGGCCACCTTACAGAGGAGCGAATACACAAACGATGCGCGTGGCGGCGCCACCATCGAAAACTGTGATACAATTGCAAACATAACAAAAATTCGCATGTGGTTGAAATGTAGTTTGTCCTAAAATGATTTCGTCAAATTTTTTATTCCCTAGTCATAGAACTCTGGTTTGTGTAGCAATAGAGATTTTTCCCGTAAAATCAACTATACTTTAAATCGAAGTCGTTAAAATAATTAAAGTATATTATACAACCATGCAAAGTATTATTCCCGTGTGCAATTTATTTTTAAAACAACAAGCGTGCGAACGTATTTTCGACCTGTTGCCGTGGATTACAGAGAAACTTTGAAAAAAAGATAAAATTGTTTTTGGAAACGTATGTTTCTTGCACAATTTACTGATAGTTTTAACCTGATTTTGCTTCAGTTGTTGCCGCCTTCGTTGATGTTTTAAATGTAGTCGGCATTTCAAAATACTACATTAGTACAGCATAAGGCAATGAATTTAAACGTATTGGCAAATATTTTATTCAAGAATTTTACTCTCACGAGTGAGTGAGGAGATTTGGGCGGCTCTTAACATCGAGTACTTGAGAGCCGACGAGGGTGAAGCGAGGTGAGTATGGAGCAGCGCCGGAATGAAAGGGAGATGGAAACGGGAGATCGCCGAGAAAACCCGCCGATCAGCGGCATCGTCCGGCAAGATTCTCGCATGCGAAAATCTGGAGTGACCTGGCAGAGGGGTTTAAGGCGCCCGTCTACCTGGCGCTTGAAATGCGTTGCAGAGTGTTCGAAATACACGTTTTTCAACGAAACTATTAAGCGTGCGTCCAACGTGCTGATCTACGAAAAGAACACACACTTCAGACGAGAGCTGTTAAGTACTTTCAAAATATCACGTACGTTAGAAACATCAATTCAGAGTACTCCAAAACCGCAAAAAACGGCCTTTCCAAGGCGCTGTAGCTCAAAATGCACGCATCAGATTCATACAAAACTACTATAGGCGCCTGTACTGAACCTTCCTAAAGACTTCCCACTAATAAAATAATATGGCCACCGCTGAAAGTCCCATAGGTACACCCAGCACGACGAGAACACTGCACGCCAGTTCAGAGCCTTGCGCTTAGCGGCGATGGCGTAGGATGCGAGCGGTCTAACCGCTTAGCCACCGCGGCCCCCTTACTCCCACGAATAACCACTTGTAGCAGCGTGGAGGGATGTTTTCTTACGAGGTCTGGCGATGGCGAGAGAAGCAGGCGTGGACGACGCAAGGTGCCCGCGTGTTGTCTAACGGGCTGTACCCAGGGCCCAGCCGTCACATGCCACGGCAGCCAGGAACGCCGATATGCAAATGATTGGAACTGGCTGGACGGGCCACCCAGGGCAACAACCGCGCAAGCGACCAGGCGAGGCCAGGCGGTCTTCGCCGCTGGATGCTCAAGGGCGAGACCGCTCCCTGTGTGCAATGCGTTTGCTAGAACATTCTCGAAACGTCGCTCCGTTAACAAATGCACGCGCCATCATGCTGGGGGCACAACAGCGCGACAGATGCGACGCGGCAACAACAATACGTAGGGCCAGTGACTTTTCGCGTAGAAATCGGAGCACACAGTAGACTTCAATACTATACACACACCTTAGCTGTTGTTGTACCTCCATTGGCTGCTGGTGCCGTGTCCCGTCTTTGACCAAGCCACTCAGGACTAAGTAACTCCGACACCGAACCTTCGTGATTCGTGCGCAAACGGTTAACACGGACCAGAACATTTTTTAGCCAATCGAAGAAGCTGGACGACCCTACATTGCTTTGGACTGTATCTTGCCTCGAAATCTTCTCGCGAAATATCACTGCCCCTACCAATACNGCCGTGTCCCGTCTTTGACCAAGCCACTCAGGACTAAGTAACTCCGACACCGAACCTTCGTGATTCGTGCGCAAACGGTTAACACGGACCAGAACATTTTTTAGCCAATCGAAGAAGCTGGACGACCCTACAGTGCTTTGGACTGTATCTTGCCTCGAAATCTTCTCGCGAAATATCACTGCCCCTACCAATACATTATAAATATTTTCTATTCGTAAATCTTGTCGCGCGGGCGATTTCTGTTAACATTGGTGGTGCTCGCTCTCACTGACCAGACTGAAACTCACAACACATGCATTAGTTCATGTGTTTTTGTAATTTTTAATATTTATTTTGTAAAAAAGTCATAAATTATCAGTTGACCTGACTTTTTATTTTACTCTTCTAATTCTTATTAATTTCTACACACACCCTCCGATTATTAAAGAGTAATTATGCTTTAATTAAATTTGTTTACTTACCTTTAGTACCGTGTAATATTGCCTTCAAAATTGCTTAATTTATGATAATTTGTTAATATTTAATTATTGTCCTCTGTGTGCGAGACGATGGATTAATTTAATCAGACCGATTTAAATTCCCGGCCCCCTCAACCAGGAATTTCGCATGTTAGAATCGTGCCGGACGATGCCGCTGGTAGGCGAGTTTTCTCGGGTATCTCCCGTTTCCCCCGCCCTCGCATTCTGGCACTGCTCCGTACTCACCTAGCTTCACCCTCATCGGCGCTCCAGAACTCGATGTAAGTGCCACCCAAATCTCTTCACTCACTTCACTTGATTGGCGCATGGTAATATCAACATTCATTGGATGAAAACTAGTCAACGGCGACCGTATTACAGTGCAGTAAACGCATCCGGTGTGGGGCAAACCAAAAGGATGCTCTTAGGTGGGAACAAAGAGCACTGTGTTCTTGCACTGGGGGATATAAGGCACTCTCTTTCAGCTTGTCCTGAGTGTCTGTAAATGTGCTAGGCATGTCGATCATTACCTAATTAATAGATTTCTTGGATCGACCTAGTTCGCGGCAGAGAATATCGATGAGCATAGAAAATCGGATAAAAAAAATACATTTCCAACATATAGATTTTTTAATCTCTTCCGAACCAGTTGTACGAACATAACGTCAGTTATACGTGCTAGGATGTGCAATGGCCTTGAGAACAATTACAAAAAAACAGCAGAAATAGTAATAACCAAGAACTCATAAAAATATCAACGACCAAAATATGAACTTACGTAAAAATCGAATAATCCATAAATACTGCAGTCCAAATGACATACATAGTAGCCGTTGAATCGAAAAAATGATTCTAGAGGAAGTATGACGATTCCGAAAAAAATCGGCGGAATCAATATCTATCTAAAAATATATGATTTTTTAAAGCAGATTTAATCGATTTTCAAACAACCTGTTTTTAATCGGCATCCGGATACCCTTATAGCGAGATGTGAAGTTTACAGTTATATTTTTGTATCGGCACATCACTCAAAGCAAGAGTAGGGGCACCGCCTGTGATTCAAGACTTCCTGAACCGGTTTGTAACAAATACGCGACGAGAAGCATTATATTCTACTCTCGAAATCTTCACACTTTACGATCCAACATTCTGAAAAATCAAACCATGTGTGACGTGTTTGGTTGTTTCCTAAATACGTCACGTACCAGCGGCGTGTGGTGAACTGTTGCAAGGTAAGCTGTGTTTTGCTCTGTGCTATACCTAGAGACCGGAAAAAATTCGCGAGTTCAATGACCTGCGGGCTAAACTCTAGTCTTATGTACGAACATGCCGACATCAACTGCGCATCGGTTGCTTGCTGTCTCAGTGGAAGGCGACGATTGGACCAGCATTCTCCAGGAAGTGTCAAATACGGCGTCGGCCAATGGATAATGTTGTATAAACGCATGAGTTTTGAATTCTAGCTTGTCCTAAAATGAATCCGCGAATTCTTCAGGTCTCTAGCTATACCTAATCGTGTGCTAGTTTACACATCGGCCACTTAAACGTAGTGGTGGTTCCTCGCCGCTCTCTCGTGAGTGGACGCAGTACATACTCAGTTTCTCCCGGCTCCGCTCTGGTCACTGGTTCCTGCTGCGTGCGCAGAGTGTGTACAGCACTGAGCAAGCACCAGCTTACCTTGCAACACTACACGACACGCCACTGACATGTAGGCTTGTCACTAGGGGGCAGCCGAATTTCGTGAAAAGATTTCCGCACTAGCTAAGATTTCGATACCCTACGGGCGTGCCAGCACTTTTCTTTTGCTTATTGGTTCCGAGCCTTTGTGAGAAGACATTTATTTACTTCACTGGCCAATCATACAAGAGCATCCAATCAAGAAAGAGGGGTTCGAGCTTAAGGTGGCCGCCTGGGTAGGCCGCCGAACGGTGTGCAGAGCTCCAGCAGAAATTTTTTTTATTAAAAAACCGTCCAACGTGCCTGAGTGAGGTCTGCTTACGAACAGCTTTTAAGAAACGCACGCGTCTGTATATGTTTTTCAGTTTCTCCATTTCTCTCTCAAGCATGATTTCGTTATAGTGATAATGGCTCAAACGGGTGTTTTCACGGTCATTTTAAGGTATGAACATTCCGGTACAAAACATTAAAAAAAGGAATAGGGACGTGCATCAAACCTTTATTATTTATTATTACGTCATAGAAATGGTAGAGTCTTCGCTGAAAGTCTCACAGAGGCGCGTTATCGACGGCAAGACTGCACGCCAGTTCAGTGCTTCGCGCGTAGAGGCGATGAGAGGAGTTGATGCGCATGTTTCGGTCGCCCCTAGCTCTCCCCACAGCTTTTAGGCCTCAGACGTGCGGAATTCCTTCAACCAGAGGCGGCCACCTTAACTGTCATGAAATACAACTGGTCGTGAAATCTTTTGGAGAAATTCGGGCGTCCCTACTCATCACGAGCGTTTTCACGTCAGACAGCCTTATAGGGAAGTAATACGGGTCCGGTGAGAGAGTGTATGAGAGAGAGAGAGGTTGGAGACGGGCTGCAGCTGTGTGCTTTCGGCAGTGTGTGGAGAATGAAACAGCTCTCTTGGCTCCCCGGCCTTATCGGGGAACAATTCTCTGGTTGTTGTAGGGGGGGGGTGGAGGAGGGTAGTGTCGCCCGGATGC
>NQII01009397.1:0-27370 GCA_002778355.1 Clitarchus hookeri | reverse complement strand
GGGGGAGGGGGGGCTACACGATATTAGGCAGGTGTACCAGTTGTTTTGGCTCTTCAGTGTACACCTATATTTAGCGACAGCAGATTTCCGTGAAAAGATTTAATGACTAGTAGTTGTATTTCAAAGCCTTATATCTCAGATTCATTTTTGTGATCGGGTGATTTACGCCCCACTACCCACGAATCATAGGCGTTCACAATCGGAGTAAGCTAATTCAGATTGGCCCGTTAAGAGAAGAAATATCCTCTGCCGAAGATAAGTGGCCAATAAGCAAAGGAAAACTGTGGGATGAAACATGGATTATTAAAATCTAGCCTGCATGGAAATCTTTTCGCGAAAATCGGGTGTTCTTAGGTATATTCAAAGCAATCAGGTTGAGACGCCTGGACCTTAAACATCTTACGAGCCACGACAGAAAAATTTCCGTATGGCGGAAATAATCACCTGCAGCCTGAAAAGGGGACATAACGGGGTTCCTTTAACTTAAATTGAAGTTGGGAGGTTTCGTCTGCTGGCTTGCGAACCTCGCCATCACAAACCGACCACGAACGCCGACAAATGGGGCCTCGCCGCCCAGTGTGACCGCAGCCCTGAAACCGGCTGTCTGCGTGCACGTCGACATTCACACTGCCGGGCGCGACTATTGTCGCCCCCTAGCGGCAGGGTGATCACGTGATTCATGAAGTCACTGCGCCTTGATTCGTCCCCACCCCCTGGCGTCGGCGGAGTTGCAAGACGTGCAATGACGAAGACAAGAAAAAAATAAAATACTGTTTTTTGGTTTCTGCGCATGCGTCAATTTAAATAAAGAGTTTACATTGGCTATGATGCCCTAGCCAACTGATTATGAATATCGCAATGTTTCGATATTGCTTCCCCGGTAGAGAGGGGGTGTACATTTCTGATGTATAATAATATTGGCGCNGTACATTTCTGATGTATAATAATATTGGCGCGTGGGGAGTGCACCCAGGGCAAGGCAACACACTCCGAGTGACGGTCTTTCCAGCTGGGACCCGTAGGTGACCGTCATCCCCGGGCGTGCCAGAAATGAGACCCTAGAATGGAGCGGCGCTGGAATGCAAGGGCGGGGGAAACGGTAGTACCCCGAGAAAACCCGCCGGCAAGCGGCATCGTCCAGCACGATTCCCACATGAGAAAATCCGGGAGTGAACCCGCCGGGGATCGAGCCCGGATCGCCGTGGTGGGAGGCGAGCACCCTGGCCACTACGCCACCGCTGCCCCTCTGATGTATAAAAAGGCCAGGCTGAGGCCGTCTCGGTGTATTCGGCTGGCGAGGAATTACAGAGCAGGAGGTTGCTTCGTGACGTCATACAAGATCGCCGCCGGCTTGTTCCCTTGTCTCCGCCAGGTTCGCTTTGAAACGAATTTTTCTAACTACTGTTAACTATTTTCCCACAATACTTGGCACCGTTCCTACATTCGCACACGAAACAGTCACATGCGCAGGAAAATCTCCAACCTTGCATAGTAACGTCGCTCAACATTGCTACATTTACAATCTGACATGTGCTATTATTTTCTTACAATGTATAGGTTAAAAACTTCCATTGCAGTTCAGGAAGTTTACCAGAAAAATTTTACAGTGCACTTGCGAAAATCCGGCAGCGGCCCCACCATAAATCGAACCCGTTTCGCCTAGGCGGGTGGCGAGTGGTCCAACCAATACATAACCATGCCACTAAAATAATGAATTCTTTGGAGATCGTCACACTTAACGTGGCCGCCTGAGTAGGCCGTCGAACAGTGTGCAGAGCTCCAGCAGAAAACGTTTTATTAAAAAACAATCCAAAAAGCCTGAGTGAGATCTGCTTACGAATAGCATTTAGGAAACGTTACGCGTCTGTATATGTTTTTCAGTTCCACCATTTCTCTCTAAAGCATGTTATTGTGATAGTGAAAATGGTTCAAACGGGTGTTTTCACGATAATTTTTAGTTATGAACATTCCGGTACGCAACATTAACCCATTCAGACTCGGTGTACACAACTGTGCATATTACGCACGTGTAGGTAATTTTTTGGTCAGTTCTGCACACTGAGAAGCTCAATGCTCAATGACTACAGACCTGAAAAATTCGCGAGTTCAATGACCTGTAGGCTATACTCCATTTTCGTATGCAAAATCATGCAGATATCACTGTTCATTGGTTGCTTGTTGTTTTAGCGGAAGACGGTGATTCGGTATGCATTTTAAATGTGTATTTATTATAGGCTCAGAGTTGTCCTGGAGGTGTATTTTAACGGGTAGACCAATAGCATTAGCAATACAAACGTACGAGGTTTTGAATTCTAGCTTGTCCCGAAATGAAAACGCAAAAATTTTTCAGGTCCCTATCTATGACCAATGATCCTATCTGTGGGTGATTGATGCGCAAACAGTCTTACTATTCTCGATTCACGTAAATGCAACCGCACATACAGCCTCCAGCCCATTGGCTGCGACAACGAAACAAGTGGTGTGTCGACTTATGTACGGAATACATAATAAAAAAATGTTTTGTTTGCAACACCTGAAACCGTAAATTAACGTGAGTCTCAAAGGTAAAAGGAATAGGGTCGTGCATAGAACCTTTATTTTTATTATTACGTCATAAAATGGCAGGGTCTCCGCTGAAAGTGTCACGGAGGCGAGTTATCGACGGCAAGACTGCACGCCAGTTCAGTGCTTTGCGCGTAGAGGCGACGAGAGAGTCGATGCGCATGTCTCGGTCGCCCCTAGGCCTCAGACGTGCTTTTTTTATTTTCTAACTACCCTAATAACTAAGTGTTAAGTGTTGTCCGGGGGTAGGTCTGGACTGTGTTGCGTCTCAGGGCTAAGCCCCATACGCTTACGTGGGAGGGAATTTAGGAAAGGAGGCGTGCATCGTGGGGAAGAGGGATAAAGCAGCCATGGCCAGGTTTACTCTCAGACGTGCGAAGTTCCTGGAACCAGGCGGCCGGCCACCTCAGGAGGGGCTGGTGCTTTTTTTTTTTAACTAACTACTCTCAATCTAAGTGTTATATGAGCCCGCGGTAGGGACGGGAGTTAGGTGCGTCTCAGGGCTAAGCCCCATACGCCTACAAGGAAGGGAGTTATCATGCAAGGAGACATGCATCATGGCAAAGAGGGATTGGGCTGCCACGGCCTGCTTTTGGCCATGACAACCTCCCTAAGTGTACTTATAGCTAAACTATATTTAGAAGAGAAAGGGAAAACCCGGCATAGACATCGTAAAAACCCTTTCGACAGGAAATAATTAAAAATTGTACCATGCATTATCATGTTTAACAGAAAATGCTACAGGAGACAGAGGGATAGGAATCATGCTCTTTATTATGATAGGAAAAAGTGCTAGTAGAGAGGGGGCGGGTGAAAGGGGCTGGTGGAAGCAGAAAGGCTTGTGCCAGCGCGCGGGGAGTCTCACGTAGCGAGCTCCATACGAGAGTTGACGCGGCAAGTGAGGCCAAGTGAGGGTACGTGGGGTAAGGCGACCCAACACGAGGCGCTCTACGTTAAGTCTTCCGAGAGACGCCTGCTTCCTCACCACACACGGCGCCTCGGAAACCTTACCCCTAGAGTACAGTTATGCAACAGTGAGTAACAGCTGAGGGAAGCAAGGGTAAACGTGGTTCTAGAAGGAGCACGGTGTGAACAGAATTCTGTGTTTACAAATATGAATCAACCCTTTCATCATCGCATTAATTTGAGGTTTCTGGTATCGCAAATAAGAAATATTTTTTTGCGTGCTGTACTTCAGTTGACGAAGAACATAATTCGTTTAAACAATTACACCCTAAAAAAAAATTTTTTTTGTACTTTTACAAGAAAAATTTTGGAAACCCAGTTGTCAAGAAAATCCTTTGTAAAACTACAAAGAGTTTTCTTGTAAAATCTGCAAAACATTTATTTGTAATATTACAAATGTTAGCCTTGTAATGATTACAACTAACATTATTGAGAAGTGTACATTAAATTATTATTTTTTCTTTTAGAAAACCAATGTGGTGAATAAAAGAGAATAACTTAAAAATAATATTTCAAAATATAATTTACGAAAAAAAAAAAATGTTTCACTTCTACCAGCACAGCGACTAGAACCCACGCCCCTTGCATTGTTAGCCGGCACCCTTAACCGCAAGACCAACTTGACTTAAGAACTTCGTACTAATTTTTATTGTAAATAAAGAGTACCTACAAAATATTAATGATGTTATTTGGTTAAGAAGAATAGGTTCATTTAATTAATTTTAAGAGTTCTGTTGTTGAGTTAATGATTTGGACGGCTCTTAACGAGTTCTTGAGAGCCGATTTAAGAGTTCCGTGTAGCTAGGAAACATTAACAGTGAGTGAGTAATACGGTCACGTTATATTGAAGTTGTCGTTTTAGTATGATAGATTTGCTTAAGGTGATTTATGTTATTCAAACTTGAAATACTTTTTTTTTTGCAAGTAGCTACACTTTAAATTACACATAGTTTTTGCACAAACAGCTATATAAGGTTTTACGTTGTTGAGTGTCCGCCATTTTGCTAAGGCCCGTGGGTACAAGTCAGTATAGTACAAACATTTCTTGAGGTATATTACAAACACAACCCTTGTAGTTTTACAAACGATTAGTTTCACAAGAGAAATCTTTGTACTGTTACAAGCATTTGTAAACTTACAAACAATTTATGAGTAAAAATTACAAATTTTTTTTACAGTGTGATAAGCTGCAGACGTTGTCTGTAGTGGTCGGTGATGGGAACTAGTTATAACGTAGAGCAGGTGAACAGTTTATAAATCAGTTACGCACAGGGACGGTAACCGGGCATTGAGCCTCGCAAAGTACAGTTCCGACCAAATGCAACCTTCCCGTGCAACATGTAGCAAATTTTCTACACTGGGAATGAAAGGTTTAAGCTACCTATGTAAAATCCAAAATATATTTATTACTCTCCCCAAATATTTTCTTTTCCAAAAATTAGCTATATACGTAAACAGCTTTACTTGGCATAAGTTATTCATAAACGTTACGTCTAAAAATACATAATTTATACAAGTTAACGTCTAAATAAAAATACGCATTTTATCACTTGTATTTTGTAATTTTCCTGTGTGTGTCTGTAACCAGGATGTCCACATTTCTATTCAGTTTGTTTAGTTCTACTTAACTTCTCGCCATATTCAGTTTACCCTTCGTTTCTCGCTGAAATAGTGCGTGTAAAAGTTTCACCCCGGCTAGATGCTCAGAATGAATTACTCTGCAGGTTTTAGAACACTGTCGAGAGCGAGTAAAACATGTACTCAAAAGCGTTTTGGGACAGCCAAAAAGAGAAAAGTTTACTCGCAGAGTAACGTTTTGTAACGCTGCCTAGTAAATAAGTGCACAAGAGTCGAAATGGCGTGTCGGTTCCTTTGATGTGGGCGTACCCATCCTTTGATTGGCTGTGCGAGACTCCCTATTGGCTAGGCTGCCAACTGGCAAGTTACCTGTCCTCGAACGCTGAGTGAAGCAAGTGTGGAGATGCGGCCTGCCTGGTGCTTGGACTGCGTCGCAGTGTGTTTGAAATCCTGGCTTATTGACGAAACTATTAAACGTGCCCCCAGTACGTATGTTTACCTAAGTAAAGTCATCATACCCAGACAAGGAAGGAATGATACTTTAAAGTTACCACGCATGCTGTATAAATTATTTTGGGAGCACACCAATATATTTAAAAAACAGCTTTTTTCAGACTGCCGTATCGTAAAACATACTAGTCGGACACGAGTCAAACTACGATAGGAGCCTGTATTGAACTTTGCTACAGACTTCTCATCAATACAATGATAGGGTCACCGCTGCAAGTGCCGTAGGTAGACGCAGCACTACGAGAACACTGCACGCCAGTTCAGAGCCCTGCGCGTAGTGGCGATGGCGCTCTTGTAGCGCGTGCAAGTGTGACCCTTACAGCTCCCGTGCTTCTCGGCAAAAAAAAAAAAACTATGCAGGAAGGCGGGATCCTTAACATTCAAGTTGAAACGCCGAAAATAGCTCCGGTTATGCGGGTTTCTTAACGCTTATGGGTAGAGACCTGAAGAATTCGCGGATTCATTTTGAGACAATCTACAATTCAAAACAGTTGCGTGTGTATGTATATATATATATACGATATTCATGGTAAAGTGAGCACTTTTTTAAGCCCTCTCATTTGGAATAATAGTCAATAAATATATTTCATTGTAGCCTTAGACGTTAACTTTCGAGTCCAGTGAAATATATAAACTGTGTTTATTATTTAAATGTTAATATTTATTTTAAAAAGTGATGAAAGGATAAAAAACGGTTAATAGGAAAAAAGTTACTAGTGCCTNGTCCAGTGAAATATATAAACTGTGTTTATTATTTAAATGTTAATATTTATTTTAAAAAGTGATGAAAGGATAAAAAATGGTTAATAGGAAAAAAGTAACTAGTGCCTCAAAAGTGTTCACTTTACCGTGAACGTCTATAGAAGTAAGTCGTCTATATCTAAGTAAGTTGTCTATATCTAAGTAAGTTGTCTATATCTAAGTGAGTCGTCTATATCTAGCACTACAAGAACCCTACGTTCTGTTGGTCTCTGGTTTCACACATCGCCGTCTATTGGTTCAGACTACAATCGACTTTAACTAATGGCTGACCGTCAGCCAATGGAGTGACAAGTTGGCCGTGTTACGACCAATTGTTCTCTCTCATGTAATATAATGTACAGTACAGTCCATCGCGTTATTTTATGTAATTATATAACAACTTATCTCTTACTTACGAAAATTCGTTGCCAATGTGCTTTCTAGTAAAACTCTGATAGCATTTGGGGAATGAACCATCTCCGGGCCAGTTTTGTTTTTTATCGGCAGAGAAACACACACACATGCAAACAAGTATTGACCGAGCTACTCTCGGGAATAGTTCTGAAAGGGTTAAAGTGTTAAGCGTTCACATAATAATGAGCCAATTTCGGGGCGATTATTTTTTAGGTACGAAATTGAAGTGCAGAGATTATAGAACTAGTACCGAGGTATTGTCTATCTCATATAAGTCGGCGAGAATTTGACAGTGAGTGGCAACGCNCGATTATTTTTTAGGTACGAAATTGAAGTGCAGAGATTATAGAACTAGTACCGAGGTATTGTCTATCTCATATAAGTTGGCGAGAATTTGACAGTGAGTGGCAACGTGAAGTATACGAAACAAACAACGTGCCATTTACAAAATCCTGTATCAGCTGATGCATGAACGAAAAAAAGTTAATANTGAAGTATACGAAACAAACAACGTGCCATTTACAAAATCCTGTATCAGCTGATGCATGAACGAAGAAAAGTTAATATTATGTTGGCTATTCTGACTGCACTGCCGACGCACATCAGACTAGCATAAAATACGCGGATAAGAAAGAGTTCTTAGATTAATTAATACATTTTATTTTACGTGGTCATAAAACAGAGGTTTCTAGTGTTACAAATTAACTTCGTGCTAAAGTAGTAATGTATAGGTGTTCAAAATGAAATGCACATTAAAACCATCTGTATTAAAATTAAACAACTTCAAACCTTGGGAGTTCTATTCACGTCGTATCCCCACTCTCCATCCATGNAACCATCTGTATTAAAATTAAACAACTTCAAACCTTGGGAGTTCTATTCACGTCGTATCCCCACTCTCCATCCATGTTTTCCATACACGTTTGAAAGTAATTCCAAAAGCCTACAGAAATATCGCAGGATGTCGTTGAATTATTTTTTCAAATAATTTGACGAAATATAGTTCAAACTCGTGTCGTTTCAAGCCAGTAATAGGAGAAAAGTCAACTTNAACCATCTGTATTAAAATTAAACAACTTCAAACCTTGGGAGTTCTATTCACGTCGTATCCCCACTCTCCATCCATGCTTTCCGTACACGTTTGATAGTAATTCCAAAAGCCTACAGAAATATCGCAGGATGTTGTTGAATTTTTTTTTCA
This sequence comes from Clitarchus hookeri, assembly GCA_002778355.1. Lineage (NCBI taxonomy): Eukaryota > Metazoa > Arthropoda > Insecta > Phasmatodea > Phasmatidae > Clitarchus > Clitarchus hookeri. Next base: position 19,398 of record NQII01009397.1, on the reverse strand, counting down.
AATAATTTGACGAAATATAGTTCAAACTCGTGTCGTTTCAAGCCAGTAATAGGAGAAAAGTCAACTTTAAAAAAGACGGGATCAGGAGGCAGGCTAACATGCTGCCGCCTGTTGAGAAACGCATTGAGCTCACAAAAGCGCTACCTGCCATGCCATGCGCGCCATCTGTTTCTCTCCCAAAGCACTAACCAGCCAGAAAAATATCGCTTTCTTGTGTAAAATAACATATTTACGAACATATACCAATGGTTTTATTTTTCTGGGAGCTCTGCATAATTTTTAAAATAACATGTATTTCCGTGTACAGCGATTTTGTTTACTAGTAATTTCCTTTGGGCCGGTAATCGTTACGTCTACGTCCATTACACGCAATTTTGTTCTGCCGACCGCTTTGCAAAGTAGTTTGGTGAGTTGGAGAATGAAAGTGCGTTGTCAAGCAAGTTCCCAAAATTATATTTATTTCCATTATTAACATATTAGCTGTAACGTCCAAAGTGTTACAACAACTACAATTACCGCCTCGCAAATGTTAACCCAAATTCGCTGTCTCGGATAAATTAAGAAATAGTTAGCAAATNTACAACTACAATTACCGCCTCGCAAATGTTAACCCAAATTCGCTGTCTCGGATAAATTAAGAAATAGTTAGCAAATATTTAATTTTTTGCAAGGTTTTATATTTTTTACTTTTGTAACCTACGAATTTTTTAGACGGATGTCAGTCAATAGATATCTTAAAGTTTGTCTAGCATTACAGTGCAGTGGCAAGTGGATTAGCTGGCACGTAAAAACACAGCCTCCACTTGACGCACCAGACGTTTGGCGCTACTTCCGTCGAACTGTCAGAATCCAACTTGTATGAGAGAGGCAATACGGAGAGCATATCTGTCTGCGCCGTAAGATGTGAGCTCATCCGAGTCAATCAAAGACGCGAGGGAGGAGGCACGTTAATGTATCCATTGTGTGCGATTAATAACGTAGTTTAGTGCTACGCGTGGTGAGGAAACATTCACGGGTTCAACAGCCTCTAAGTTAGTGGGAGTGCAGGTGAGAATGGAGCAGCACCGGAATGCAAGGGCGGGAGAAACGGGAGATCCCCGAGAAAACCCGCCGACCAGCGGCATCGTCCGGCGCGATTCCCACATGTAACCCGCCGGAAATCGAACCCGGTTCGCCTTGGTGGAAGGCGAGCGGTCTGACCACCACACCACTGTACGTTATTCTTCAATCTTGTGTGTACCGGGGCCAGCTGCCATGTTGTACATTGACAGCTGTTCAAGTGAGTATAGCCAGATTTACAATAGTCAGGTTTATACTGCATTTATCCCTTCTTTAATCGCACGTTTTTTTTTTTTACCGACGGTCGTCCAAGGCCACCTGTTTTTGCGAAAATATTCCACGCTAGTGGTACTCCAAAACACGATGAATCTGAACCAGTATCGTGGTTGGATGAGTTCTAACTAGCACGCGTGGTGAGTGTCTACCAGCCAATCACGGACGTCCAACGTCATGGGCAACGTCATTCTATTTAATTGGTACGGTCGAATGGAGAATGTCTTCTCGCACAGACACGTGGGCCAGTAGTCAAAGGAAATTCGCAAGCTTGCACGTAAGAAGTTGAAGGCTAGCCTGCGCATGAATCTGGTCGCGGGGAAACAGGTGGATCTATTTACAACTGTTCCCTTACTGCAGCCGAACCATAGACTAACATAAAGATGAGGTGTGCCGATCCTTCGTCTTCTGCGCATGTGCCCCAACGTTGATTCGCCACAAACCAGCACAACTGTCAAAGTCACATGTTCAACACTGATCAACGTGTTTATTAATATCTCATTTTTCAAAAGACAAGAACTTTCAAGCGAATAAAATACTTTTATAAAAATTTGAATTTAAACAAACGGCATTGCAAATTGGTTATTGGAAGTGTACAAACAGCTCAAATCACTTGTTTACTGAACAGTGTTCTAACCTCAATTTCCATAGACGTCGTTTACGATAGTCGGGTTGGCAGAAAACCAGTTCAATTTTTGGACACGGAGAATGGTTTTGCGTAGCCAGTGAGAACACTTAACACCATATTCACTCTACGTGACAAACACTGATGAATAGGGCCCAGTGATTTTTTTCGCATATCTTCAATACTACATAAACACCTCAGCTGCTGCCGTACATTCATCGGCTTCTGGTGTCGTTTCCGCATTTAATCAAGCCATCCCGGATTTTCTAAGTGGCGGACACCGAACCTTCTTGATTCGTGGGCAAACAGTTAACACGGACCGGAACGTGTTTCAGTCAATCAAAAAAAAGCAGGGCGATCCTACAGTTCTCGAAATCTTTTCGCGAAATATCACACTGCATCTGCTGATGAAGTATCGTTGATTTCAGTGCTCATCAGCAGTTACGGAAGGCGGATGTGTCGAGTTTAGTCTGGTGAGGTCTGTATTGAGATGGCGGGCGAGACCTCTGAGGAGCCGTCAACGAGGCTGCCCAGCCTCCAAGTGGCTGGAGCAAACACGTGCGCACGCACAGCGGCTGGACGTCCCCAGACAGCCGTGACCTTGAGAACCGCTGTCGCTCGACTGCGACAAGTCGTGTTTCGCCGCAGCGACCTCCGTGCAGGTCAGCGGCGTTTTTTTTTATCGCTCCTGGCGACGGGGTCAAAGGGCACGTGCTCCCCCCCCTCCTCCCCGTGATAGCGGGGTCCGCAACCGTCACACAGAGGTGAAGGGACCGCGGTGATGTAGTGGTTAGACTACTAGACTACCACCTAGGCGAACCGGGTTCGATTCTTGGGGGGATCACGCTCTTGGATTTCGCATGTGGGAATATTGTGCCGGACGATGCCGCTGGTCGGCAGGTTTTCTCGGGGATATCCCGTTTCCCCCAGCCTTGCATTCTAGCGCTGCTCGATGCTCCTTCACTTTGAGTGAGTGAGTGAGTGAGTGAGTGAGTGAGGCTGAACACGTTCCACGTAAAGCTGACTGGTCTATCACCATTCCGTAAGTTCCGAAATTCGCCACTTATATGTCAGCCACTTCGCTGTGTATCTCCTATAGGCACGTAGTACAGACCACATGTGACGGGATAGAGAATAGGCTGACATTGGAGTGACCTTGAGCCCTGCAGTGTGTCGCCTGAACCGGTTACCCTACACGCCCCGGGATGAAGTCGATGAACCCTGAAAGAACCAGCCTGCTGCCCAGTAACACCCTTCACACTTCCGCTTTTCCCTTAGAAGCTGTCCGCGACAAACTGAGCGCTCTTGAAAACCCTGCTCAAGCCCTTAACATATCATCCCGACTGTAATCTTTCACGTCTGGCATGTTGCATAATAGGCGAAACCATGACCGGTGCTGTACAAGTACAGAAGCTAGCACCAATACGGACATCGCCTTTCTCTGGGCAATGCTATTGGTTGCTGCGGACACACAAACTACTTTATAATTGGTTGCTTGTTATATCACGGATCTACTGAAACTCTTTCCATATGTTCCAAACTCTCGGCTGCTATTAAAAAAAATTCGTAAGTACTTCTCGCACCAAAAAATTCTTCTTTTGCAACACCTGGAACGGAAAATCAACGTGTCCTTATCACCGTCTCAATATTGGATACGCATCTTTGTTTCTGTTCTGTTTGGAATTGGATCAGAGACACGCCCTAGCAAACTGTGAACCAATGACAGATCTCCAAGGAGGAAAGTACCGAATCCCGCCAGACCTGGCGTGAGGAACAACTGAACACACACTGGAGGCAGTAGCCAATGAACAGAACGCTAGACTCAAAAATACACACACGACCGCGGAGTCTCTAGTTCTCACGTGTCAGTTTATTGTAACTGAGAGGCTGGTATTTCGGATGCACTTCGAAACAATGGGTTTTCTGCGAAATGCAACAAAGGCACGAAATAGGCAAGTAAAAGCTGTTCACGATAAAGCGAGAACTTTTCAAATCAACCTTTGAAAAATGGCACTGCTCCTACCTGCATATATTTAAACTGGCGTACTGAGTGGCATGCGCCCAGTAAAGTTGGTAACGATGGAGGGAAAGTAGTTCCATGTCTTAACGTTCAATTAAAAGTGAAGCAAAAAGTATGTGAATACCGACATGATTTCTTTTGCTTTTTTTTTNTCCATGTCTTAACGTTCAATTAAAAGTGAAGCAAAAAGTATGTGAATACCGACATGATTTCTTTTGCTTTTTTTTTTAAATCCATATAAGTAGGGGCAGTGATATTTCACGAAAAGATTTCGAGACAAGATACAGTCCAAACCACTGTAGGGTCGTCCAGCTTCTTTGACTGGCTAAAAAATGTTCTGGCCAGTGTTATCCGTTTGCCCACGAATCACGAAGGTTCAGTGTCGGAGTTANCTTTGACTGGCTAAAAAATGTTCTGGCCAGTGTTATCCGTTTGCCCACGAATCACGAAGGTTCAGTGTCGGAGTTACTTAGTCCTGAGTGGCTTGGTCATAGACGGACACGACACCAGCAGCCAATGGAGGCATAACAACAGCTGAGGTGTGTATATAGTATTGAAGTCTACTGTGTGCTCCCATTTTTACGCGAAAAGTCACTGGCCCTACTTATAAGTGTAGGAATTAGAAGATTTGTGAGATATTTGCTTTTTGTAATAATTATGTATTTTTACTTTACCGACGCATGAATAATGTAATCAGACCCACGGCCGTGTTAATTTTACACATGATGGACGAATACACAATGTTTACAAATGTAGATTTTAAGAAGGGCTTTCAAAAGTGCTTAGTTTACCGTGAACGGCGTACGATGAGTAAAGGGTAGTGAAACAGCGAGGCGATTCCGTTGATGTAAGTCAATTTGCCGATTGGTTGCGCGGGAGTCTGGCGCGGGCTTTGCGACTAATTGGCTACTGCGTGCTGCAAAAAAGGTTCCCTATTGGCTGGGCTGCCGGGTGGTGAGTAAGTTACCATGGCGCTGATTGGCGAACGGCGTTTCCGAACATGTTGCTGGCTACCGACGTCGTTTATCTGGCGTGCGTACGGACTACAGATGACGTAGGCCGATTCTTAGAGACCTGTAAAATTCGCGTTTAACATTTTAAGACAGACTAGACTTCAAACACTTGTGATTTTGCACTCCAATAGTCATTGGTAGGGCCAGTGACTTTTCGAGGTAAAAATCGGAGCACACGGTAGACTTCAATACTATATACACACCTCAGCTGTTGTTATACCTCCGTTGGCTGCTGGTGCCGTGTCCGTCTTTGACCGAGCCACTCAGGACTAAGTAACTCTGACACCGAACCTTCGTGATTCGTGCGCAAACGGTTAACACGGGCCAGAACATTTTTTTGTCAACCAAAGAAGCTGGACGACCCTACAGTGCTTTGGACTGTATCTTGTCTCGAAATATTTTCGCGAAATATCACTGCCCCAAGTCATTGGTACTACAGTTTGTCCGGACACACCCGGGCTGCTTCTGGACCAATAGTAAGCAACTAACGAGAGACTAGCCCAATCACGTCCAACATCCTCACTGTCGCAGAAGCCAATAAACAAATGATACTGGCTCGAATATGTATAAGACGGTGACGTCTAGTATGCTGCCGGAAAATAACGCGAATTTTGCGTGTCCCTACTGATTCTTCTTCTGCGCATGCACCCAACACTGACCTACCCCAAAGGAACACGTCTGTCAAAGTCACATGTTCAACAGTGATGAACGTGTTTTTTTTTTTTTACATCTTAATTTTAAATGACAGAAACTATTACATTAATAAAATAAATTCCCCAATTTGAATTTAAATCAAACTGCATTACGAATTTGTTAGAGGAAGTATACAAACATCTCAAATCACTTGCTTACTAAACAGTGTTCTAACCTCAAATCCAATCAACGCCGTTTTTTTTGACAGTCGTGTCGGCATTGAAGAAGTTCAGTGTTGGGACACGGAGATTGGTTGTGCGCGCGCAGCCAGCGAGATCGGTCTACCTCATATCCACTTTACGGGCGCGTGCGGCTGTAATTCGCGGCATGCGACGTTGTTTCAACTCTGTATGCTCATCTGCTCTGTGGCAGCGTGACCTCTGTGTGTGTCTCTTTCGCACGCATCAGTCTTATGGAAAACAAAACAGAACACGCACTCTCTCTGATAACACAAGGCTAGTTAGTCACGATGTACTTTTACCCTCTTAACACGCGCATGTCTTGTCTTACGTACAAAGTATTGAAGTTACTCAATGCATTAATCATCAGCAGCATCATGCAGTCTTGTAGAACAAAGCTAGCTCACGGGTTACTGCGTCTTACGAAACACACACAGCGGTGACTAACGACAAACAATCGTTAAGTGAGATGGTAATTCCCCAACCCTGGTTGGAAACGACAAAGGGCAGGAAAATTTCGCGAGTTCAATGACCCGTGCTCTAGCCTCCGTAGTCCTGTGTATATCCGTGTCTCGGGTGTTTGTCAGTCGGCTGCTGCTCCAGAGAGTAGCCAGTGTTACCTCACACCTGACAGTATGGGATTCGCTAATTGTTTCCTTGCAAGTCTGCTATTGGCTCAGAGTTGTCCAGGGAGTGTCTAATAAACTGTGATCCAATTACAAAGGTGACTTCAGTGGCTTCTGTACGGACAAGCAATTCAACCCAACTTACAGCTGACTGGGAGTGACCCGTTGCTTTTGGGATGATTAGTAGCGTGGCGACACAGTTTCTAAACAAAACTCGGGAAGTGCGTGTAGATAGAAGAGAGGCTGTGAGGCCCCGCCCACTCCTCATCTCCACAGCCTTGTCATCTCCCGAGCTCCCCTGTGTTGTTCGACGTGTATTTTGTTCTGCAATTAATTCGCGTTATTTTTTTTCGTCCCCAGGAACGTTAATTCCAAAATACTTCTGCTGCCATCCAGACGCAACACGGCTTTAAGTCTCTAAGCCCATAAATTTATATTTTAACCGTTGCAACATGTAATCGACACCGAAGTGCCGCGGTTTGTGACCCAGGCTGCTCCTCCTGTGCCCTATCCATAAAGGTTTAACAGGAGACCACTATCTGAGCCTAATATTTGGGCAGTCCGGTATTACTACCTTGAGTCATCTAGGAAAACATGCTCCTCCACTTGACTGCCCAACAGTCAAGCTTCATAGGTCTGAACGACTTCCACTCTGACATGGAAGACGGTTAACCTTACAGTGATATCAGTCTCATTTGTTACCATGTCCCTCCAGTCTCGAGTGATTCACCGAACAGAGCCTTGGAGCTACATGTGTGTTCTCACTTGCGTGACCACACACATAACCCGAAGGAATTTTTCGTCTGAAAAGTACTTACCAACGCCTAACTATAGAATACTTACGGATACAGAAGTGAACCGGACGGTTATCCCGCGAACTCCTGCCGCACACGCCAGAAAAATGGCGCCTCTGTTCACGGTAATGCGAGCACTTCTGAAAGCTCTCTCAATTTGAATAATAGTCAATAAATACACTTTATTGTGTCCTTGGACGTTAACTTCCGAGTGCGGGGGAATATACACACTGTGTTTATTACTACATGGCAGGGGCAGCTGTGGNTGGGGCAGCGGTGGCGTAGTGTCCAGGGCGCTCGCCTCCCACCACGGCGATCCGGGTTCGATCCCTGGCGGGTTCACTCCCGGATTTTCGCATGTGGGAATCGTGCTGGACGATGCCGCTTGCCGGCGGGTTTTCTAGGGGCACTCCCGTTTCCCCCGCCCTTGCATTCCAGCGCCGCTCCATTCTAGGGTCTCATTTCCTGTCATGCTCGGGGATGACTGTCACCTACGGGTCCCAGCTGGAAAGACCGTCATTAGGTGGGTGTCACCTTGCCCTGGGTGCACTCCCCACACGAAGTTTCGTTTCGTTTCACTAGATGGCAATATTTACTTTAAAAAAGGTGGTTAAAGGATGAAAAATGGTTGAATGGAATAAGTAACTAGGGTCTCAAAAGTGCTCATGTTACCGTGAACCGCCTATATAATAATCACGTCACAATATTAAATTAGTCAAAATTTGACAAAATCAATATTGTGACACAAACACAAGTTCGTACTTCAGTACCTACGCCTTTACTGCTGTGCAAGGTCAATAGCTAGTTGGGTGTACGGGTACTTTGGGAATTTTCTTTTATAAAGCGGCCACGGTGGCTCAGCAGGTAGACTACAAGTTCCCGGTGGAACCAACGCTTTCCTGGTGGCCAATACCTATTAAAAGGTTACACCAGGAGCACTGACTTTCTACCTTTACTTTAAACTCCCACAAACAAACAGCTAAATCGGCTCTAAGATTCGGGGGACAAACGGTAAACCAGAATTGTTCAGCGGTTAGACTGCTCGCCTCCCACCGCGGCGATTGGGGTTCAATCCCCGACCTGTTCACTCCTGATGGAGAGTGGGAATCGTGCCGGGCGATGCCACTGGTCAGCGGGTTTCTCTCGGGAGGTCTCCCGTTTCCCCCCGCCCATTCATTCCAGCGCTGCTCCATTCTCACCTCACTTCACCGACGTCGGCTCTTGAAGACCTCGATGTTAAGGAGCCGCCCAAATCTCTTCACTCATTCATTTTTTTTTATGGAGATAAACATGCTTGAAAACCAATAAAGGTTGTACTCGTCTTGTTCGGTATACGCCAAGTGCTCTTTACTTGCTGAAGTCCACGGCGTGTACATCGATCTCTACAGTAACAAGAATGCGCGAGTGCTTCGAAGTTCTCCTACTGCCAAGTTCGTTCGCGGAAGTTTGAAAGTGTGTAATCATATGGCTGCACATTGTCAACTCCGCTCCCCCTCCTCTTAGAACGCCGCGCCTGTCCCTGGCATATGAAGTGGAGTGTTTACGAGACCTTCGCGCCGGGGAACGTCCCATAACGTAATGAAGCAGCTGATTAATTACTGGATTACTGTGGCCGGCACCCCGGCGTGTCCACCCTGGCTGCGCGGCGCGACGCGGCACAACTTCGCGAAACAGAATGAAGAGTGGGTGAAGAGATTCGGGCGGGCGGTTCTTTTAACAGCGAGGTCTTGAGAGCCGATGAGGGTGATTGAGGCGAGTATGGAGCAGCGCCGGAATGAAATGGCGGGGGGAAACGGGAGATCCCAGAGAAAATCCGCCGACCAACGGCATCGTCCGGCACGAGCACAAAACAGAGTCTGAAAACATATCGAGGGGGCGGGGGAGGGGGGTAGTCCAGTCTTTCTCTCTTCACTTGAGTATAGACGCTCGTAGCTCGAATACGGAAAACGAATACAGGTCCAGATTACCTTTTCCAGGCTTAGAAACATCGTCAGCATTATGAAACCAAGCCCCTCCTCTAGGGTACACAACGGAACCAATGAGCTCGTGCAAATATTATTCTTAATTTTTCTTCGGCTAATATATTAACTTAACTACATTATATAATGCAATCGATAAATGTATTATTATTATATTATTTTTGAATAAAACGATTAACGAAATGTTTGTAAGCACATTAAAACTCAAAGAAAATCTTAAAACGTTTCCTGGTGTCTGATCGTGTTAATTCTGTACTGACTAGATTCAGAGAACCAAGTGTTGGTGGGGGGGAGGGGGGTATTGCACCCTCTCCTTTGCCATCAAGGTTGTAATCAGTTAATATTAAATTTATCAATAAGGATTTAATTGTGATAAAATTATGCAAGTGCCATAAACACTCGATGCATTAAACTATAATGTGAAGTAATTTTCTCCTAGTATTTGCCCTAATTAACACATGTCAGCGTCGGCAATNTCGATGCATTAAACTATAATGTGAAGTAATTTTCTCCTAGTATTTGCCCTAATTAACACATGTCAGCGTCGGCAATGCCTCTGTGAACTCCCTCTCTTCCATTCAGTTCATGTAACACCCCCTTGAATAATTTCTGGCTACGCCACTGGTCTGCAGTAAAGGGAGGCAACCTGGGACAAAAGCCAGATTGGAAAAGAGGAAGGAGAAGGGAATTGTGCATCCTGCTCTCTGTGCCCTCCAAGTGGTTCCATTTCAGCTGGGAGCGGCAGCGGTGGCGTAGTGGTTAGACTGCTCGCCTCCCACCTGGGCGAACCGTGTTCGATTCCCGGCGGGGGTGACTCCCGGATTTCCGCAAGTGGGAATCGTGCCCGACGATGCCGCCGGTCGGCGAGTTTTCTCGGGTGTCTCCCGCTTTCCCCCGCCCTTGCGTTCCGGCGCTGCTCCACACTCACCTCGCTTCACCCTCGCTGGCCCTCAAGACCCCGATGTTAAGGAGCCGCTCAAATCTCTTCACTCGCTCGCATTTCAGCTGGAAGTTGCCGCGCCGCGCCGCGCCGCCACAGTTGCGCCACTTCAACAAGGCGGGAGGGAGCGACTCGCTGGAGCGACATAGTCCATGAGTTATGTCATGGCTTAATGGCCGCCGCGGAGTTTAAAAAAAATAACACGCAGATGTTTTTTTACATACGCAACCGCTGTGGCGGGCGCGGCGTAATGGCGAATTCCTCAACGCTCGCAAATATTTACAGACTATATTTTTCTGGGACTGAGTAACGAACAAAAGGGAGCGAAGACTCACATGCGTACAGCACATGTACTGCTCCGACAGCCTGGCAACTCTTTAACCTTTCAAAAACATTCGTCTACAAGCTCTTCTGCTGTAAGTTCAACACGTTTAAACCGAACCTTAAAGTTTACCCATAACTGCATGATATATTTTAGATTTACAATTTTTTTCATTATTTATAATGCGTATTAAAATTCTAAGCTCAATAGAGCATAAATAGTAGCTTCCCAAAATGTCTTAAACGGTGGCACATTCCCTGTCTTGGTTATTTCCCGACCAGTGACTGCCGAGACGAAATAACTGATTTTTTTTCTCGTTGTTAACTACTTAGGTGATAACAGCAATAGCAGTCAAGAAATACCAACCTCAGAAATTTCAATGCACTGTGCTAAGGTTAGTTCTACTCAGGTTGGGAACAAAACGAGATTTCTTATGGGAGAGTTTGGCATAGGGAAAATTTCCGCCGCCAGGTGCGTTGGTGTTTCAAAGAGGTCGCTTTTAAGCTGACCGTAAATAAACGAATTCTATATATTTTTGTATTGAAGTTAGTTTTGACTCGAATTGAGATTTATATTTGCCCCAGCCAAAACTGTACTTACTAACTTTATCTTATAACTATTATTCACGCCCTCCAATGGCGATTTTCATGAGCAAACAGTAAAAATGCAACTCCGTTTGACACTTGGCGTTCGGAAGCAACCTTAATTCTATGGGAAAACATTATGAATTAAGTGCAAAAAAAAAAATCTGTAATCAAAAGGAACTTTGTACTTTTCTCCTTTCGTTTAAGGAAACTGCACAGATGAGTCCTAAAAATAATATTTTCACCCATTTCACTATTAGCCTACGTTTTCGATTAAGTTGTGATATTTCAATGAAGTAATTGTGTAATCCTACGTTTTTTAAATCCAATTTAGGACAGAATGTTAAAAAATATGTGAAAATATTTTCTTATATTTTCACATTAGTACAAAGAACAAAATTTATTCTTTACGTGGGGCCACGGTGGCTGAGCGGTTAAACTGCTCGCCTCCTGCCAAGGCGAACCTGGTTCAATCCCCGGCGGGGACACTCCGTATTTTCGCAAGTGGGAATCGTGCCGGACGATTCCGCTGGTCGGTGGGTTTTCTCGGCGATCTTCCGTTTCCCCCGCTCTTGCATTCCGGAGTTCCACCATTCTCACCTCATTTCACCCTCATCGGCTCTCAAGACCTCGTTGTCAAGAGCCGCCCAAATATTTCAACTCAACTATTCTTTACGTAAGGACTAACACAATACAACTCAGAGGATTTTACACAACTAAATTTATTTTACTTTTACATTCATTATTACGTCATAAAATGGCTAGGGTCTCCGCTGAAAGCCTCACAGAGGCGCGTTATCGACGGCAAGACTGCACGCCAGTCCAGTGCTTTGCGCGTAGAGGCGATGAGAGAGTTGCCGCGCAGGTCTCGATAACCCCTAGCGCTCCCCACGATTTTAGGCCTCAGGCGTGCAAAATTCCTTCAACCAGGCGGCCCCCTTAATATTCTGCACTACCGTCTAGATCCCCGTAAAAAAAAAAGAAGAGAAAAAGTGACGTTTTCACCTAAATCATCGAGGCTTCATAGACACCCTGCATTAACATTGCCAAATGTCGACTTACTTTATTCATGAACATCAGCCGTAAGGTAGTCGATATAAAGACTTTTATTGAGCAACTAATTAACTTGATAACCACATAACTTCGTCCTAACGGCCCTTGAAGAACAAACGACCTCCACATTTTTCACAGGGACACAGACGGCGAGAAATACATATCCTACAGCGCATTACCCATACATTCACAAACAAGATGGCGTTTTACATGGCTGGCTCGTGCTTTCGTTACATTTCCATGTCGCCTCCTTCATTCAATATTTCATCCCCGCTCGAACGAATACGTTAGTAAAAATGTTACTTGGTAATCTGGTGGTTGGCCGGCTCACAGAAATGACGGATCACCGCGCTGTCCATGTTATTTACATGTTTCCCAGTCGTTTTTGTCGCATAACAGATAAATAACAGCCGCTTTCGTTACCATGTGGAATAGGACGTTCTCGAGAGCAGGGCAGCAGACACGTTATTAAGGAGGTTTCACACCGTGGCAGACAACGAATAATCAGGTCTGGCGCCACAGTCTCCTAGGGCTATTTCAAGTTCAAGGCCCAGAAGCGAAGGAGCGATAAGGTCGACAACGGGCATTCCCATCAAGCGCCCCAACGCCCCTACGCACGAGGTACTCAACTGAAGTGCTATCTTTGGTTGTGATGCGTGCAACTAAGAGTCACTGAAGCAGAGACTATGGCTGTGTTCGATTTCAGTGCAAGCCGCCCTTGATCAGCAAACGTGGACTCACAATATGCCGTCGCATCCGTCAGTCAGTTATCCGTCTGTGTTTTCGTCCGTCAGTTGACAGCGGTTCGCAACAATTCGTCGTCCGTCAATTATTCTGTACGGCATAATTTCAGCGTAACATCTTAACATCATGATCTTTCTTTAGTTGTAGATATATTTTGTTTGGAAATATTTATTCAAGAGAGAAACATTTTGGGGATATAATTTTTTCACGTGATAAGAATTTATACAGAATTTTTTTTACATTTAAAATTCCTGAATTTACCACCAAAGATAAATAAACACAGATCCACCCACCGCCTTGCATTCTATTCCACAGAGCGTGTTCACGTCCAAGGAATGTCGTCAGAAGGAGGGTGGCTCATCCGTCCGTTGAAAGTTGGTACATATTTGACGGATTGACTGAGAGAAAAAAACAAGTTGCCCTGCGATTGGTTGAAGATAACTTGTCCGCCGGACGGACGGACTATTGTGAGTCCAGCTTTACGCTCGATCCCTTCCCGTGTCACGAGCCCTTGTTCCCTTCTTGAGAAATATTCTATAGCGAATTCGGACTCGTGTGTTCGTTTCCACTATCTAGGGCTCGAGGAGGGCAAGTTACTCTTGGCTGAAGGGGGTATTATAGGGTGCATTATGTGCCCTCGCTGTGAATTCTGACAAAGTTCCCGGTGGAACCGGCGCTTTCCTCACCAAACCTCCTCTCCTGGTGGCCGATACCTATTAAAAGGTCATAACAGGAGCGCTTCTTTCTACTTTACTTTATCTCCCGCAAACAAAAGCTAGATCGGCTCTTTTGTTTCGCAGGGCGCCACCGGGAACTTTGAATTTTGAGTCCGTCATACTGGTCCGAAAAGAATTTAAAACACAAAAGCTAAATACTTATAAACACAATACATTTAAACACTACCGCGCTCGAATTCTGACAGCGACAATGAGACGACCCATACGGGATGCACTTCAAGGACTCAAAGCCAGGTAAGGGGCCCTTACTTAGCTTATGAATTCGAACACGGCCGTTGTTATAGTCTGTCTCACGTAAGAGCGCACTGTTTCGACAGTTGTGAAAGTATTTTTGTGTGCAATTATTTCCATGGCANCGAAAAGAATTTAAAACACAAAAGCTAAATACTTATAAACACAATACATTTAAACACTACCGCGCTCGAATTCTGATAGTCTGTCTCACGTAAGAGCGCACTGTTTCGACAGTTGTGAAAGTATTTTTGTGTGCAATTATTTCCATGGCANGATAGTCTGTCTCACGTAAGAGCGCACTGTTTCGACAGTTGTGAAAGTATTTTTGTGTGCAATTATTTCCATGGCAAAATATTTTCTGTATACATACTGGGCAGGTTGATAGTCGGCTTAGTGTGTTTATGTAAACACAATCTTTCTATGGCGGTGCGTGACACCGCTGTATCCATGGAGACGGCTGTAAACAAATCTGCTTTTAGAACTGCGAAAAAAAGCACCCTCGTTCGTGAGACAGACAATAGAAGTAGTAGGAAAACGTAGACCTAGGAACAAGGATCAGGGAGGGAATTCTATCACCACCATCTTGTATCCAGCCGCCATCTTGTTGCTAATTTTATTGGTAGAAAAATTTAGTGAATTGATAAACACTAGCGCCCGCAACAAGCTGTTCCTTAGGTAGCATTTTTTTTTTCACGGAAAAATGAAATTGTGGCCGCCACAAAGCATTTTGTTAGTATTCACACTGCCAAATTATTTTGTAGCCACCACGACGGTATTTTTCTTTCAGTGCAGCCATATTTGAATTAATGGAGTATATTACACATTGGCGCGACAGCTTGAAGACAGGGGTTGTGCCCAAATTCACCAGCTGTGGGCGCTTACCTTGGCCGTAGAAAAGAGCCTCAAGGTCGTGACGTCACTTCGCAGCTGTCCAAATCCACGACGAAGGGCAAGAGTGCACAACTAGAACGTCGACTTCAGCCAAGGTGACCTGAAAGGCGCCCTTCGACGAAACATTCGTTGGTTTCCGATACTCTACTGTTCAAAGTATTTAATTTTTCGGTGTTTTCAGAACTTTGCACGGCAGNAAACATTCGTTGGTTTCCGATACTCTACTGTTCAAAGTATTTAATTTTTCGGTGTTTTCAGAACTTTGCACGGCAGTGGGAAACACTTGTTACTGCCGCAGAGAAAGAGAAATTAAACTCGCGCGTACAGTAAAATATAAATCGAGGTGGACACGAACAAGAGCGTCTGAATTCACGAAAGAACACTTCGTCAGGAAGGGATTCACACAATCATCACACGAGAAGGGCTGAAGGGAAAGTGAACGAGGGCACTCCGTTGTAGGGTTGACAGACGACAACAGTCNAAACATTCGTTGGTTTCCGATACTCTACTGTTCAAAGTATTTAATTTTTCGGTGTTTTCAGAACTTTGCACGGCAGCGGGAAACACTTGTTACTGCCGCAGAGAAAGAGAAATTAAACTCGCGCGTACAGTAAAATATAAATCGAGGTGGACACGAACAAGAGCGTCTGAATTCACGAAAGAACACTTCGTCAGGAAGGGATTCACAGAATCATCACACGAGAAGGGCTGAAGGGAAAGTGAACGAGGGCACTCCGTTGTAGGGTTGACAGACGACAACAGTCGAGAAGTGTCGCATCAACCGCTGGAACACTCTAGTTCCGAACACGAAAACATTAGTGTCAAAGCCTTTAAAACCCACTTTAATTTACAGTTTAAGGCGTTGCAAACAATGATACGCACTGTGCCTAGGTCGACACAACACTTGTTCCGTTGTCACAGCTAATGAGCTGTAGTCTATTCGTTCGGCTGCAGTTATATGAAAAAAAAAATATGACCTTGACCAGTAGGACAGTTTGTGTGTGTATAATTTACCCAGAGGTAAGATTATTGGCCATTGGGCTTCTCAGTGTGCAGTACAAACAAAAAATTACCTACACGTGCGTAATGTACACAATCGTGCACACTGAGTCTGAATGGGATGATAATTACATTGATTTTAATTGCACACGTGTTGCAAACGCCTTGGCTGTTAAAGAAAAAAAATATTGCAGAACAAAAGTTACGGAATGGTGCACAAAATATCTTCAAAATTTGGGGGAAAAAAAAAAATTTAAAAATTAATAATAATAATAATAACACACTGCGCAATAACGCTACGTCTACATCTCAAACTTTCGAACTATTGATGTACAATCGACGTGTCTAGTCACGTGACACACGTATACCGCAGAAATTTCTTTCTTTATGAAGTTTAATTTTTATTTGTTTTTGAGGTCCTTACAACACACAAAAGCAGTCGTATGGCTTATGGGGTGAATTTCTAAGATAATTCTACTGATTCTAAAAAAAATTTATCACCCAAAAAAAACAAAACTATTAGAACACCGTAAAAAAAAAATATAGACACTCTTGAAGATAACTATTTAAATAAGAGAAAATTCTATCACTTTCAAGCACTTATGAAAGATATATGAAAGTCTCTTTTACGCAGAAAATAATATAAAAAGTTTCAGCTTAAACAGCAATATACATTAATACTCGACTGTTTCCAACAGGAACTTACATGTCTCCATTTATAAAATTATCATTTTCCAGAAATGCACATACGCAATGGTCTACTACACAANAACAGGAACTTACATGTCTCCATTTATAAAATTATCATTTTCCAGAAATGCACATACGCAATGGTCTACTACACAACTATAAGACGTTGTGTTATAATAGCACACAAGCTTTCATATTTGAAATTAAACTATTACTTGCGCATTATATTCCTTAGACGAATATTATTTTTTTTTGTAATATGCCTTAATGTTGTGCAGAAATTGTATGCATTATGAATATATATATATATATATATATAATCGTTAATGATAATGTAGTACACTGACCTGACTTGCGACCCATACCTTATGATTTGCAGTCTAAGATTTAAAGGGTTTCCGGACTGCAACGAAACATTAATATAAATGGATGCATAAGTACTGTAGTCGCACACTTCGAGCTTATACTTGTAGAGTGATCATTGGCTATTGTTGCTGCGTTTTCTTTTGAGGCCGACATCTCTCACAGCTGACTAGGTGCAGTCACGCCATTTGATACAATGCTCTGTTTACAGCGGTTGCGATCTCAAGTGTAAATAGTTTGCCATGCATTTGAAACAATATATGTACGAGTGAGTTATATTTGTATCATTACATTTACACAAGTACTTATAAGTGGCGTCTCTGTAAACCAGCCAGTTGCGAATGCTACTTAAGGCGCCCGTCTTCCTGGCGCTTGAACTGCGTTGCAGAGTGTTCCAAATACACGTTTTTCAACGAAACTATTAAGCGTGCGTCCAACGTGCTGATCTACGAAAAGAACACACACTTCAGACGAGAGCTGTTAAGTACTTTCAAAATATCACGTACGTTAGAAACATCAATTCAGAGTACTCCAAAACCGCTAAAAACGGCCTTTCCAAGGCGCTGTAGCTCAAAATGCACGCATCAGATACATACAATACTACTATAGGCGCCTGCACTGAACCTTCCTAAAGACTTCCCGCTAATAAAATTATATGGTCACCGCTGAAAGTCCCATACGTACACGCAGCACGACGAGAACACTGCACGCCAGTTCAGAGCCTTGCGCTTAGCGGCGATGGCGTACTTGATGCACGTGGCAGTGTCGCCCTTATCGCTACCGCGCTTCTCGGCCTAAACGTGGGAAAAAGTTCCAGGTAGACGGCGGCCTTAAAGACTAAATCAACAGTTTAATTCCAATGTCTGTTCGGTGCCGATAGTTGTCGATTTGTGTGTTCAATTAATTTTTATGCGTCTTCGGCTGTCAGTTTCTGAATTAAATGTGTTCGTGAGCGAGTGAATAGATCTGGACGGCTCCTAACAGCGAGATCTTGAGGGCCGATGAGAGAGAAGCGAGGTGAGGTGAGCGTGGAGCAGCGCCGGAATGAGATTCCCGTGAAAAAATAACCCGTCGACCAACAGCATCGTCCGGCACGATCCCCACATGACGAAAATCCGGAGTGACCCGGCCAGGGATTGAACCCGGATCGCCTTGGTGGGAGGCGACCACACTAACCGCTCAGTCACCGCGGCGCCAAAATGTATTCGCGTGAGGAAACAATATGGCGTATAATTTACGTAGACGAACGATTACCGGCCGAATATAAATTACTTGTACTCCAAATCGTTGTACATTAAATATATGTTACTTTAAAACCAAAACGTACTCTCGTTCACGTTTTGGTTTCTTGTTTTTTTTTTTTTGTCAAAGTTAATACGAACGGCCTATTTCATAGTAGGCACACAATTCAATCAAAAGGGCTGCTTTTAATAAATTTCGATTTAGTTGAACTGAAACCAATATGATCATGTTACATTTCAAAAGAACGCCATTTTCTACACGTTAACGCCACAATTCGTAAAAATGACTTAAAACGGGATAAACAATGTACAGCTTTATTTAACACATCTACTTACGTGTGAAAAGAAACCTTGCTACCTTTTTTTCAAATCTTTGCGTGCATCCACACGCAAAGGATGAATGTACCGTTCTCCAGTGCGGAAACACACTTTCACACATGTGCAACTAACCATGGCCCTCGTCAGCTGATTGTGATGCCGGCTCCAAAACGAGTAACGGTGTCGGCTATCTAGGTGCACGTGATCGAAGGTGGTACGGCGACGGAGGCACGTGGTAGCGACTATGAACACGGCAGGCATGCTACGGCGAGTGTCGCTTAGGCGGTTGTGGCAGTGCGGCAGGTAACGTCCTCCGTGGAATCACATGATGCGACGTTAAAAGGAGTGTAATTTCTGAGCAGCCGCGGCTGGAAAAAGAAATCACGAGGGGCGGCGCCCGGGCACCAGACTTGTACACCACGCGCACGGCTAAGTGACTGCCTGTTAGCTCGCCGCGTCGTCGCCATCACTTCGCGCGCTCTTGCAACGTTATCCCTCCGCACGCCCCCGCGAGGCTGGCCTATAACCCCCCTTCACATACAACTTAAGAAATGTGTACGACCGACGTAGTTTCCTGTTGGTTTCATCCACTTTATTCCCAAACTACAGTAGGAAGGTAGGTAGATAGGTAGGTAGGTAGGTAGGTAGGTAGGTAGGTAGGTAGGTAGGTAGGTAGGTAGGTAGGTAAATAGCTAGGTAGGTAGGTAAATAGCTAGGTAGGTAGGTAAATAGGTAGGTAGGTAGGTAGGTAAATATATAGGTAGGTGTAGGTAGGTAGGTAGGTAGGTAGGTAAATAGGTAGGTAGGTAGGTAGGTAAATAGGTAGGTAGGTGTAGGTAGGTAGGTAGGTAAATAGGTAGGTAGGTAAATAGGTAGATAGGTAAATAGGTAGGTAGGTAAATAGGTAGGTAGATACAGTCGGTTCACGACTGGAAGAAACTTTTGAAAATCAATCTTTGAAAAAACACCCTAGCCGTTAGCTACATGCATATAACATTACAAACAGCGGCGAGCGCGGATA
>NQII01009396.1:3270-51959 GCA_002778355.1 Clitarchus hookeri | reverse complement strand
CAGCCAATCAGAGAAAGGGAACTCCCACATCGAAGGAGACGCCTTGCCATTTCGTCTCTGTTATTATTATCTATGCTGTACTAAAGCCTGGCACACACGGAAAGATTTTCCCTACGCGTTTCGTTAAGATATTACGAATTTAAGAGCTAGGAAAATATCTATGGATAATCCATTCTCGGTTACTTCACACTTTTCTGAAGACCTCTAAAGTTTTACTTTTAGGATATTCCCCCGCCTCGAGAAAACTAAGCTTAACTAAGTCTAGAAAATTTCACCAAAGGGACAGCGCACCGAATTCGTGCGCACCCAGTTGCATTAATATTTTGCATGAGAACTATTTCTTACGAAGCGCTACCAACACTCGTGTTTTCTCACTGTTTTTATTGACATTTATTATTAATGAAATATCATTTAAAAATAAAATATAGGTAAAACTTCAATTTGACGAAAAATAAGATACCTACTTTTATGTTGGCAGGAGTATAAAACTCTTGTGATACATGACGTATTTAGAAAATAACTAAACACGTTATACATGGGGTGATTTTTCAAAGGTTTGATCAATAAAGTGTGAAGAAACCGCGAATAGACTATAACTTGGTTACTCGCGGGGTCCGTCATTTGTTTTGCCGCACGTGGTATGGGTTTACTTGCAAGCTACTCTGTCATCTAGTAACGCCGGCAGACATAACAATTTTTACCAGCTGGCGAAGGTAATAGATAATGAACTCAGTACGGCGAAGAAAGATCGCTGTAATTACACCTCTTTCAGTCTTGGATCATCAAAATAAAAAATTGCAGACGAAATAAACGACTGTGGACAAGATAACGGCTAGTCTGAAAGAAGGAAAACTGGCAATGTTTTTCGAAGAATTCGATATTCAAAACTGCATACGAACATGTTTCTTCTATGCGTTTATTAACACTGCCAAAACAATCGTGTTGCCATGTAAATAAAGTTAACGTGACACGTTTCTTTGCTCTCGGTGACTGAAAGCGGAAACAAGCAAAGAAACACGTCGAGAAAATAGCTCCATTTTAACTACCGGAGAATGGTAGACCAGCCAGCAAAACTTCACGTAGGCGTCGATACTTCCAGTGGACGAGCACGTGCGGCGACAAGTAAGACTCCACGCTTGCCATATCGCAAGTGAAATCGTTCCGTGTGCGGCGGGCTTAAAACTGCCTCAGTGTCTGTGAATACCATAGAAAAATGCATTATAATATTATTCGCCTTAAAATTCGTTCTCGGCGCAGAACATATTTTGTGACCGTTAGGGATAGTGGAAAATCGCGAAATTTTTTGAGTCGACTTAATTTCGAAAAAATTCTTGCTAGTTTATTCTTTTATGATTGGATGAACAAGGTTTTGACTCAGCTGGGTTGTTTGCAGATCAATCACGATCGTCCTGCCTTATAGTATCGGAATCATCATTGCATGACAGCCAATAAGGAAAGAAAATTGTCGGATATGTGCACGATACGTTGAATCCTAGCGAGCAGTCAAATGTTCCTGCGATAAACCGTCATCTCCAATAATCGTTTGTTACCGTTCACATTTACCGACGACTAGCTGTGCATAACTTACGGCCAGCAGGATTTACAGAAACACAACAATTTTTTTGTTTTTTGAGTCTTAAGTTTTTTCAGAAAGGCTTAAGACGAAGGACAACCTTGATTATAATGTGAAATTGGAAATCATCTATATTTATGAAAGGAGTCATGACGGGTGGTTTGCGATAGCCATCTCCAGTCCGGCAGGGGTCACGATGGTGCAGTGGTCAGACCACTCACACCTCATCAAGGAGAACCGGGTTCGATTACGGGTGGGTTCATTCGGGATTTTGACAAGTGGGAAACGTGACGGACGTCACCGTTGGCCAGCGGATTCTCTCGGAGCTCTTCTGTTTTACCCGCCCTTGCATTCCGCCACATTCGCCTCGTTTCATCCTCACTTGCGATCAACACCTATCTGGTGCTTGAAACTATTTAAGGTGCCCTTAATAGGTTTGCCTACGAAAAGAAAATGACGTCCAGACAATGGCGGAATTGTACTTTCAAGATATTACGCACATTGGAAACATTATTTTCATGTCTTCCAACATAGCTAAAAACGGCTTTTCCAGACTGTTGTATTTCAGAATATACGAACCGGATACACGCGAAGCTACGATAGAGGCATGCATCGAACTTGCTACAGAGTGACGTCCAATAAAATTATAGGGTAACCGCATGAAGTCGGGGCCACGGTGGCTGAGCGGTTAGACTGCTCGCCTCCCACCAAGGGCGAACCTGATTCAATCCCCGTCCGGTTCACTCCGGACGTTCGCAAGTGGAAATCGTACCGGACGATGCCACTGGTCTGCTGGTTTTCTCAGGGATCTCCCGTTTCTCCCGTCCCTTCATTCCGGCGCTGTCTCATACTCACCTAGCTTCACCCTCATCTACTCAAGACCTCGATTTTAAGAGCCGCCCAAATCTCTTCACCGTATAAAGTCCCGTCCAGGCGAGTCACCGATAGAAATACTACACGTAATTTGAGCCCCTTGCTTATAGAGGCGATATAGGCTATTCACGGTAAAGTGAGCACTTTTGAAATTCCGCTCATTTGGAATAATAGTCAATAAGTACATTTTATTTTCGCCTTAGACGTTAACTTCTGAGTGCGGTGGAACATACACACTGTGTTTATTACTTCATGGCAATATTGATGTAAAAAGTTGGTCAAAGGATAAAAAATTACTGAAATAAAAAAGTAACTACAGCCTCAGAAGTTCTTATTTTACCCTGAACAGCCTATACTCATTCTGAACTCAGTTTAGCCGACCTCCCCTGGTGCAGTTGGTTGGTGCGTCACCGGTCTGCGGTGCGGAAGGTTCTGGGTTAGAATCCTACGTAATTCATAGGTGTTAGTTTTAGTCGCGTATAATACAATTATAGGGTCACCGAATAATTTCGGGGCCACGGTGGCTGAGCGGTTAGACTGCTCGCCTCCCACCAAGGGCGAACCGGGTTCAATCCCCGGCTCTTCTAAACTACTTACAAGAACAGCCATGCATTTAGAATCAAATCTACCACCAAATTCAATTAGTAGAAGTTAAATCACAAAATTCAATTCTACTCTCTAAAAATGACTGAATTAAACAACTTTGTAACTGTACGCAGAGGTCAGATTCCCCGTAAGCTTTGATATCAGTACATCGAGAAATTAAAACAAGTAGTTTTGCTGTCGCAAAAATCATATTTATTGAGAACCTTGCCTTGACCGGCTTACGCAATAAATTTTCTAAATGTTGAAGTGGTATTAGGGCAAGGATAGGTAACATACCCATACTTGAAAGCGCCGCACTATCTTGGACTGAACGCAGGCTGCCACGTCCGGCAGAGCTCAACACAGCGATTGACTCAATTACGTAGTTCTTCAAGCTGTCGATTTACACTGTACAATGGCATCGTTTTTATCGTGTATGAACATTTCTCGAGAACCAGGCTACCACTTAGAGCCTGGCACAATTAGCGCTAAGTGGCAAAAAAATAGAACAGTTTGAGCCAATCTCAGAAATTAATTTCTTGTGAAATCAATGACTGATAAGAAATTTTACCTGCTTACTGACCTTCTCCAAATAAAGTGTACTATTTTGTTAATGAAACGCAATTGTTACACTGTGTATTGAACGACATTTCCTCATTCGTTACCTTAAAATTTTTTAAAAATTAAAAAATACGCGTGTTTTACATATAAATAAAATTGTATACATGTTATTTTCATTAAGTCTATGCATCCTTGACTATCAGACCTAAAAAATGACAAGACGTCCAAAAGCCTCGTGTGGGGTTAATCCCGATGCAAATGCAACTACTCAGTGTCTATGTTTATGTGATGACGAGGCCGGACATATGACAATTCACGCTCAGCTGTTGGCATGACTGAACTTACGAGCTCCAATTTAACAAGTGGTTCGGGACCCATTATTATGAGAAGGTCCCGCCACATTGTATCATTCTGTGCACAACGGTGCGACGTAAAATGCGAAATTAAACATTTTTCCTACTGCCGCTACTATAGTTCTTTTTTTTTTTTTTTGCCGAAATGCAGGCAGCGACGCCTATCGGAGGCAGCACGTGATTCACGAGATAACCAGGCCAAAGAGCGGGCGGCGAGGAACGTGGCAAGGAGCCCCGAAAGCACGAAAAACTGCCGGGAGGGACAACACAATCCGCACGACGGAACGCCATTGAATCCGCCTGGCAGAATGAGCAAAGTTATAGAGATTACGCCAGGATGGGGTAGGAAACGCAAACAAACACCAGGTCTCCAACTAAAGAAGATTTGGGGTTAACTGATCACTGTCGTGCTTATTCCATTATTTTGATACGTCGTGTGTCCACCCATGAAACACGTAAAATTTAACATGGCATGGAGATAATGTGTCGATCAAGAAAAATCGTGACATTTTTATAAACAGGATTATGTTACCAATGTTTCAATACTTACTTAGACGTTTGCAGGAAATAAATAAATTTCCGATGTAACTTATTTAAATATTAAAATTTTTAAGCATCGTGAATATATGGAATTGCTATTCTTAATCCTCTGTCTACAATCCCTGTTTCAAAAAAGCCTCCGAACAAATCCGTTAACTAGGGGAACCCTTAAAAATGCATCTTCGTAGACGCCGCCATCATTGGTTAGCATCCGGATTATCCTGAGGTATTCCAATACACCCTTCCACTCATCGAGCTCGGTTTGCCTTGATGTGAGTGGACTGACCACTACACCACTGATGCCCCCATATGAAAAGAAACGCATAAAGACCATGAAAAAATATGATAAAACTAGATAGCAGCAAATTATTTTAAAAGCAGTCACTCACCTGAATATTTAGTCACGGTTGCGTCTACTAATGAGCGCAGACACGGAAGCAATTAGATAATCAATANAGTCACTCACCTGAATATTTAGTCACGGTTGCGTCTACTAATGAGCGCAGACACGGAAGCAATTAGATAATCAATATATTTCGGAAACAGGGGCGGACTCCAGTCAGACGTCGAAATACAAATAAAGCTACAGGCAGGAATTCATTTTCTGTATGTTAATTTTATAAAAGTGGTTAATTAACCGTAAAAGAATTATATCACACCAACGTGGCATAACGTGGTGTAATCTACGTTATAAAGAAATATAAAGTTCCAATATCTTTATGATTGGTTGAGAAGAGTCATTTTTTCATTAGTAAAATGGTTGAGTTTATAGGCGATCAATTGTAAATTTATTTACAGATCTTTTTACTATAGTTTTATATTCATGTAATGATTTTGAATTGCAAATTTAAAGGTGTATTTTATACTAAGACTTAAAGATATTCTTTATTTATAACTTTGAAGGTTATTAGTTTATTTTAACTTAAATTCTTAATAAATTCTTATTATTAAAGTAATAAATGATAATCCTATAATTGTTATGATTGTAAGTGGTATTATTAAAGTATTTGTTTTATTAATATTTAAATTATTTCATTTTGGTTCTGAGTTAGTTAATATTAATGTTGTTTATATTATACGTACATACTAATAAATAGTAATTAATGTTAATACTATTTTAATTCCCACAATTAATAATTCATTTAAGTTTATAGCTGATTGAATTACTGATTATTTATATTAGTATTATACTTATATTATATTTATATTATTTATATATTACCCATTATTCAAGTGCGTTTGTTGAATGCTGGGCGTGAAGTTGTTGCACAGAGCCTCCCCTTGTTTGTGTTAAACATTCCGCGAACATTACTGTTTGGGCTCCGCGGTCCACTGATTTTGGTATCTATTCCTCTGGTGATTACTTGCTTAGAATCAGTGTGATGAACATGGGAACGACCAAAGGCTCTCCTACCTGGGTTCTGACCTTGGTTTTGCAATATGAAGACGGTAATACTGCCGATTTGTTGCACCTCCGTGGTGACCCACCTGCAGAAGACGGAGATGTGTTGTCTGTCAAGTTGTAATGTGANCTGCCGATTTGTTGCACCTCCGTGGTGACCCACCTGCAGAAGACGGAGATGTGTTGTCTGTCAAGTTGTAATGTGATACCTTGTCAGTGATCCTGTACTGAGTGAAGCGTGCACAGTTGGCCTTCGGGAGGCTGGGAGTGACTCCAGCATTGGCAATGCCTAGACGTGGCACTGGAGCTTGCTCGTACTAACTTGCCAAGGGCACTGGTGCTGGTACGTGAACCAGATGGTGACCCCGGAAGTACTCTCCCCTACTTCGGGTAACTATGTTGGAGGGGAGGGGCAAATTATCCCTTTAAACTCAGCGGGCAACCTGTTTGTGACGTCTCCTGTGTCCTAAAAGTATAAGGATGTAAAGGCAGGCAATGCCAATGTTTTGTCACATGGCTACGCCCAAATAAGGGCTGCGCCCGGCTTAGGTCGATCTGACACTCACTAGTTTGTAATACAAATTAACAAGTTTTTTCAGCATATAAATGAACATAAAATTCCCTAATTTACTCCAAGGGGGGAAAAGACATCTTTATATTAATGAGAACTTTGTAATAAAGAGGTTTCATTGCACCTACAAGATGAATGAGAGTAGTTGGAGTTAAAAATAACCTAGGAGTGTTGGTGAGTAAGTGGCCTGTTTTCGCACATGACGTGTGTCCTGACGGCAACTGCTCGGTGCAGTCGCCTGCTGACGGTAGGGTAGTAAAGCCCGCCCGCCCTCACGCAATTCAGCAAAACTTCAGTAGCATCGAAGTAAACGCATCGAAACCAAAATATAACTATCTCTCTTTTCTTGCATCCCTCTACACTGGAAGCAAAATTGTCAATATACAGGATTAGGAACGTGTGATCCGCGAAGCCAGCGTTGTCTGTCGTTGATACACGCGCGTACTGTGTTAATGTAGAGACGACAGAGCCGCCCTGCGGAAGATAGATGAACCTCACATACTACATGGGTCGCTCACAAGTTTAAGCCCATATCTCCCTTTACTGGCCTCCTGGACCACACGTTCCCAATCTTAAAACGTTCCGTGATGCGGCCCCCCTACTCCCAGTTTTATTTTTGCACGCCTTTACTGAAAAAACCTGTATAACATACACTGAAGAGTAAAAAAAAAAAAAAAAAAAAAACTGGTATACCTGCTTAATATCGTGTAGGGCCCCCCTCACCCCGCCGCCCACCGAGCACTCAGAAGTGGTGCAAGATGACGTGGCATGGACTCGACTAATGTCTGAAGGTATACAGGAGGCAATTCACACCATGAATCCTGCAGGGCAGTCCACAAATCCAATCTGCGCCAATTTGAGAAAGGGTTGCACGTCTGTCACGTTTAATGATTCTCGTCATTCGTCGTTTGTCCCGTTCTTTCACGATCTTTTTTCCGGCCGCAGCGATGTCGAAGATGTGATGTTTAACCGGATTCCCGATATTCACGGTACACTCGTGGAATGGTCGTACGCGAACATCCAAATGATATCGCTACCTCGGAGATGCTATGTCCCATCTCTCGTGCGCCGACTGTAACACCACGTTCAAACTCACTTAAATCTTGATAACCTGCCATTGTAGCAGCAGTAACCGATCTAGCTGCCGACCGCATCGCGTTACTCTGATTGGTTCCATACCTCTGTTATTTGCATAAGCACGCCTGTACCAGTTTTTTTTTTTTTTTTTGGCTTTTCAGTGTATAAGATTTTTGTGGTGCCGAAGGTAATATTGAAACTGACTTTAAATGTGCAACTTTTTACTAACTGACTTAGGTTTTTTGTAACTACTTCCACGTAATTCAGTGGCCACCGTTAAATAAGTTTGTTATACACACGGGAAACAATTGTTGAGGTCTATTTTTACAACTTTTTTCTCTGTGCTTTTCAAGAAGCACTTCTTTGAATCAATATGAAATTTTTTAAACCTTTCCAGACAAATTTTAACTAAAGAAAATGACAAACTTTTTTCTGCAAATCAATTGTAGAGCGTAATAGACTAAATTATCACGTTTAGAGGGCAAAGTTTCTACCTANCAAACTTTTTTCTGCAAATCAATTGTAGAGCGTAATAGACTAAATTATCACGTTTAGAGGGCAAAGTTTCTACCTAAACCAATTTTAATTTTTGTGGAAATAACTGTTTTGTATTTGGTTGACACCTTCCAAACAAACTATGTTGGATCCTGGTAAACTACATATCATTAGAGACATTACAAGCTTTGTTTTCTATCTATTCTAAGACGTGGTAAACATTTTTAGTTGCATTTACTTTTTTTCCCCCTTCATCTCTAAAACTCTTAAAGTTACCACCAATGTCTTCATTCTTTGCTAGTGAAATTATCTGCGTTAGCTCAGTAACACGCATTTCTTATGGTCCGGAGGATACGGCCATACTTCGTTTGTCAAGGCAGAGATTAAACCTGATTTCATAGTTCATGATTAGTTCAAAGAAAACTATTTCTGCAAACATGACTATGTAAGATGCAATCAGATATTGTATAAGAAGTAATTTTAACTTGAGATACGTTCTCTTTCTACAAATGTTACTATTTTTTTCTACTTTCCAATCGCAAGGATTGCACAATACATTACAAGCCTCTCAGTGTGATATTTATCAAATCTTCAGTATCGAGGGCATGTCAGGTTTTCGCAGATAAGACATTCCAACTACAGTGCGGTATCTGCACAATTTTATATACCTTGCCGACAACGTATCCAGATTTATCAGAATATATCGGTCCAAAGAAACTGAGTATGATTCCTAATAAGAATTTTAGATAAAACATATTTCATAGTTAGAATTATATGACCTTGGGTGTGATAATTATAAATTTCTATTTACATCCTGTTTTCGTGTGGGAACGTATATTCGTAGAATATTCGCTAAGGACGCAGCAATAAAAAAAATTATCAGATATTTCAGCGATGTAGATTTTATGTGGAAGATAATAATTACAGACAAACAGGAAAAAAAAATTATTACTGCCGCTTAAAGTGCACGGATATAAAAACCATCATTTTCTTACAAAACAAAAAACGNCAGGAAAAAAAAATTATTACTGCCGCTTAAAGTGCACGGATATAAAAACCATCATTTTCTTACAAAACAAAAAACGTCTGTGCGCTATATTTATATCATTCAGTGCCTTAATATTAACGAGCGTACTGCTTAAATTCAGGATTAGATAGACCTAGGATCTCATGAGGCAGGTTTTCCAAATGCCATACCTCCATGGGAATCGAACCAACTATACGCTTCTGGGAGGCATAAGAGTTTAACGAAATCTAGAAGGGAGGAATGACGAAATAAGGTTCTGTCTGCAAAGTCGACGCACAAAGCGAGTTTTTTAAGCCACGAGAAAAGAATGAGAGAGTTTATTATTAGAAATGTCTAATCCTAAAGTCTTAAAAGATCCAATGTTAGGGCATCTTTAACAACATTAAGTAATGTTTTCATTGAATTATTAATAACAAGTGGTTTAAATGTTGTGAGATATTTAAAATCATTGTTGTAATGAAAAAAATTGGATCATATTTGTGGCGATCAAACAATTGGACCGGAGCGTTTTTAACAACTTCGCCACGAGTTGGGAAGCTATCGAAATATCTGAAAAAGATAGTCTAGGCAATACACACTTGTATTAAATTAATAACTAATATGCCTTACATGTGTCAATTAGAAGAACAAGGTCGTTCAAGGGAGTCTACCACAGGGGACAAAGAGAACGATTATTTATCAAGAAAATTTATTCAAATCTTGCTTGTGAAAGATTATGAGTATTATGATAATGATGAGTTTGGGTCATCGGGGTCTGGCGTAGGAGCTAGGCGCCGGTAGATCGCNAAGATTATGAGTATTATGATAATGATGAGTTTGGGTCATCGGGGTCTGGCGTAGGAGCTAGGCGCCGGTAGATCGCTATCTTCTGGCGTAAGAGCTAGGCACCAGCAACCATTTTGAATCCATGTAACCTTGACCTTGACCTTTGACCCCAAAAATTTAAAAAGTCCAAAAAAAGTATACAAATTATTTAAAAATTACCAAAAAATGTAATTAAAAAGTTTATTAAAATGCTAAAATTTCCGGAGGTGCCCCACACCCCCATCCAACCATACTCATTCCACCATCCTGGTAGATGCAGTCCACTATCTTGGTAGGCGTCACAACCACCGTCCGCCATTTTGGTAGGTGCAGTCTGACATCTTAGTAGGTGAAGCAGTCCACCATATTGGTTGGTGCAGTTCGCCATATTGATAGGCGTCACAGCCACCATCCGCCATTTTGGTTTTTCGTTTTTCATTTGTTTATGCATTACTAGAGTTTGTCTCTCACCGTCATTCGACCGCAATCTTGGTTGTATCGTTTGTCATTTGTTTTGCATTGCTGGTGCTGTCCCCAGCACGGCGCCCAGCATACGACTGGCCCCCTCCACTCCCCCTTCCAATATTTTTAATTGACCAGTTGCCTCACCCCTGATTCTCATTGGCTAATTGCCCACCTTTTTCCAATATATTTAATTGCTCCGCCAATGTTTCTCATTGGTTAATTACTCGGGTGTTTTCGGAAACCTTCGTTCGACCAATTAGTCGGTTCCCCTCCAGCACCTTCCAAAATATTTAATTGCCCTGGCAATGTTTCTCATTGGCTAATTATTCGGGTGTTTTCGGAAACCTTCGTTACGACCAATCGGCAGCCTACTTTAATCGCGAGGGTGGGCTCTTTTTTTCTCCTTAAAAACTGTTTATGAGACGCACCCCGAGCCCCCTCGGGAAAGGAGTAATTTTTCTCGTTGTCGTTCCTTTTTCGTTATTTCAAGAGGAAAGCCCAGAGACCATTTCGAAACTTGCAATGTTTCAAACCCCTGTTAAATTTACGATAGCCATGTTTCGTCAAGTGAAGAAGAAAATAATAGCAACACCAACACAGAATAAAATGGAAATAATTTTCTTCATCTTATCCACACCATATTGGCACAAGGAGCAACTTTGTCAATGCTATCTACTAGTACAAACCCGTAACCATCAGGCAACCCGTACCAGCCCCATCGGTCAGAACGTCCTACAGCTTATTCTCTCCCAGCTTCGCAGAGAGCCCCATCAGCTCCGACTTCGAATACAGCAGTATCGAAGAAGAAATGGAAGTGTCCGTCGCCGAATTTTCTCAATTCAGGTAGAAAACCGTAATTTCAAATGGTTACGGAATGGTAAATCTCAGGTCTGAAGGCAAAGTTCATAGGAGTGTTATCGCATTGAATTTTACTTCACACGATTATCCTCAAAGTGGATAAAACGAAGGTATCTCTTCGTAATAGTGAGCTCCGAATAAAGACTGTCAGAGGCTAAGAGGTTGGCCCAATCTGCAGGAAAAGTAGTGAAGGAGAGTGATGTAGCTATAAGCAGTCTCGTTTCTGACACACACTCGAGCAGTGCACGTTACACAATACTTAGCTTTAGTTATGAGAGTAAATAAAACTTTATATTATTAATCAGTTTTCCCATTTTCAGAGAAACTTTTGTTCACTGAAGTTGTAGATTTGCATAGTATTTACAGTTTATAAACAATAATGTTCAGTCAAGGAGCTATTGTTATGATTCTCTTCACCCCTTTTCAGTTTTTACTGAATTTACTGACCTCGTAAGTTTTAAACGGGCGATAGGAACGCGGACTTTAGTGACGCATGATGTAAATATTACTAAATGAAGTTCACGTATAATTATAATACTCGACTTACTGTCCGATTATTACAAAAAAAGTTGGCAATCGAAGCCTGAACCCCAGGAATCCGGACGCCAATACTGAGTCTGTAAATGTTCGTAAATGACAAACATGCACGCTAGTATAGCGAATGTCTGAAGGTCTTTATTACTCACACGTCAGTGTGGCTGTCTGGTTTAAATACCATATTTCTGCAGCGTGGATTGCATCTACTTGTGTGAATAAGCGCCATATGCATAGTCAAATCCATAAATTGTAACTATTACGTATACAGGATGTTGACAAATAACACCGACAAACTTCTTCAAATGATTCCTCGCATAAATATTGACGAAATGTATATACATGACATTTAGCTTAACTCGTTTCATAAGGATGGCAAAGATCCGTAAATGTGGAGATGAGCGATAGGTTTACTGCAAACAGCATGGACCAAATTTACTTCGACCTCTAAAAGTACATATAGTGTATCATAAAATGCGGTACAACGCACGCACACGCACAGTAGGGTGGCGTCACACTAGCCTCCAATGCGATTGGATACACCTAGGTGGCAACCATAATTTTCTCTATACCCGTTTTCTTACTTATACCGACAGTAATTTTCTATATATGTGTATGTTAATATACTGGTACACTACACCTACTTCCAGAGGTCTAAGAAAATTTATCTTGACAATATTTATTACTAAATACGTACTCAGTTTCCAGATGTCCGTAAATATTGTCAACAAGAGTAGTATTTAAATGCGAGGTCATACTTCCACTCTACTGTGCATAGGGCCTGTGGCCCTAGAAGTCACGTTGACGTCGGAGATTACATGAAATGGAAAAAGTAGCTAGGGCAATCTTTAACGGGAAGGAATCGGCCTTGATTTTATTCAAGGAACCATTCCTCCATTCAACAGTTTGGTATAATCAATTCGCGGTATCTCTTTGCATTTTTTGAATGGGACCATTGGAATATCACCCCATGTACGACGTGTTTCGTTGTTTCCTAAATATGTCGTGTATCACAAACGTTTTATAAACTTATATTACAATGCAAGTACCTTATTTTCAGTTAAANGTTTCCTAAATATGTCGTGTATCACAAACGTTTTATAAACTTATATTACAATGCAAGTACCTTATTTTCAGTTAAATTGAACTTATACTTATATTTTATGTATAAATTACTACTTTTCCTTTATTTTCATGTTAATAAAACGAGGGCGAAAATTGATGTGTTGGAAATGCCTAGTAAGAAATAGTTCTCATGAAAAATATGGTTAAAGTGAGTGCGCAAGNGGCGAAAATTGATGTGTTGGAAATGCCTAGTAAGAAATAGTTCTCATGAAAAATATGGTTAAAGTGAGTGCGCAAGGATGCGGTGCGTTGTCCTTTTGGCTTAATTTTCTAGACATAGTTAAGCTTTGTTTGTATCAGGCTTCTGAAAAGTTTGGGCTGACTGTGAATGAACTATACCAGTGCGGTACCACGTTCGTTTGTATCCACGTGCACGATGAGTCACGTCTGATAACTCGCAAGCAGGCTTCCCCGTTGGAATGTCTGTTTCCTTTCTTGTTCGCCTCACTGACCGAACATCCGCAGAGTGCGTGCCATTAGTCCGAGCCATTTCTCAGGTGGTAGCAGGGAGGTGAGGTTAAGATAAGAGCACGAGTAGGCCGCCGTCGCACAGCAAGCGGTGGATCCTGTCTCGAGGTCTTCCGCCGTTCTTCGGCATCGTCTACCACGTTTCCCTCGGGACTTGGATCGACCTGGGACCGAACCCGAGGTGTAACGGTGAAAGGCCGGGACGCCAGGCACTGGGCTATCTGGGCTTCTGCAGTTCGTCGCTATTCACTACTGCAGGAGACACAGCGGCGTACCTCCGCGGAGAATATTTCCCGCAGAGGAAGCAATGAACATTATTCTTCCACGTCAACGCGTTATTCTAATCTGTCGAAGAGGCCGGAAAGGTGGTGCTTATTTACTTTCCGCATACAAAACTAAAAGTACCCCGAAAAGCAGCCTCTGCAATAGCTTTGCCGTTACATTTATTCGTATCATATCTTGTCCAAGGTACTCCTAGTTCAGGGGCAACACAGTAGACGGAGGTTGTCTTGAACCTGGCCGCTGTCCAGAGTGTATCTGAGGTCCTGCGTCAACAGACACCATTTCTGCAAGTTGTTCTTGATGAGACGTTTTCCGATATAGCTTTTCCATTTGACAGTCACGTTCCTTTGAGAGCATGAGATCGCGAGGAGAAGCTCTTTCCCGAGCTGAGCCGCCCGACGGTTGACGATAGCCTCCCAACTCACAATCGTGACTAAGCTGAGCTCCGAGACGGGGTTCAAGTGGTTCGGAACCCGCTATAACCATCGAAGTCTCATCTTTAGCCTCTCTGTATATAGTGGTAACATACCAGACTCACATTCGGGAGGACGCTAGTTCTATTTCCGGTCTGGCCATTCTGATCAAGGTTTTCCCATGATTTCCCGAAATCGTTCAACGTGAATTCTGGAATGGTTCTTAATTGCAGG
Source organism: Clitarchus hookeri (assembly GCA_002778355.1). Classification (NCBI taxonomy): domain Eukaryota; kingdom Metazoa; phylum Arthropoda; class Insecta; order Phasmatodea; family Phasmatidae; genus Clitarchus; species Clitarchus hookeri. Next base: position 37,719 of record NQII01009396.1, on the reverse strand, counting down.
CCATGGTAACTTCTTTCACCGCTATTGATTGTCTGAGCCTTAGTTCTACCTGTAAAGATTCAATTTTCGACCAGATATTAAGCCACAAACCTCCACTTATTCTTTCCGTGCATAACTGTGCGATGTAAAACCAGAACTTCTCTTTTTTCACTTATTTCATGCCTACCAATATAAAATATGAAAAAAAAGTTAATTCTGTAGAGTGAGCGTACATTATCTTTAAAATGACTTCCGCGTTTTGCAGTTTCTTCACACGTTTCTAATATGCAATTTAAAGACCCCATCCCCAATGTAAAACGTGTTTGATTTGTTTCCTAAATATGTTATGTATTACAAATATGTTATGTATTACATAAAAGTGCCTTATTTTTGATTAAACTGAACTTTTACTTTTATTTCTTTTATACATTTTAATGTTTAGTTTATAATGAATACGAATAAAAACAGATAGAAAATAGGCGTGTCGGTAAAGCCTAGTAAGAAATAGTTCTTATGCAAAATATTATTACACTGAGTGTGCACCAATGCGATATTTTGCGCTTTGGCGTAATTTTCTAGGCTTGATTAAACTTTACTTGTATGAGGTGGAGAAATATCCTGGAAGTAGAACTTTCTCAGGGCTACGGGCTTCAGAAAAATTGGAAGCAACCGTGAATGGGCTGTAATTCGGAAGTGCTGGTCTTATGCAGGAAACACTCAACTGTACTTGATACTTAACCATTGTAATTCATTTTACTTTGAGCGCAGCCGAAATATATTTGCTGACCTACGCAAAAAGTGGTTATGGTTCAGAATGACTGCTAATGGCATTGTTACTCATATGATAGACTAATGACAGGTTCTAATTTTCCTCCTTCGCATGGATGCTTACTTACAAATTGCGCATTTCGTTTTATTGCTGTACTAAAAGGAATAATCAAAAATATTTTTGCGTTTTGTAACAAGAAGTTTTGTTACCTAACAATAGCACGGGATCTTAAATCGAAATAAAATAAAATTATAAAAACAAGTGCGTTTCACGGAATTATATAAGAGCAAACAATTTTATTTTAAATATGTACCAAATAAATAAAACACACACACATATATATGTATATTATTTATCAAGATACGAATATTTGTAGACGTAGTTTAAGAATTTCAGTTCATGTGCAGTCTAGTAGTGCTAACCCGAATATACTCAGGTAAAAAAAAAAAGGGAGGAAAGAAATTGAAATGTGTTCTGTTCTGAGCACCAGGATAGTGGTGAATTATTTTCATTTTGCAAAGTATTATTAATTGATCCTAACTTTCATTTTTTTTTTTTGGCTTTGTGTTGTTTTTGTTGCTTTTATTTGTATCGTATTTTTTAATTGAATTCTAACGACTTTTATCGAGGTACATATTTTTTGTTATGTGTCTACAATTGAAGAGTTCCGCTTTTTTACGATGTGTTATGCAAACTTACATTAGCACATATTTTTTTTTTTCAGGCAGGATATGCTATGATGATGAGAGGAGGTTGGGGTCGAGTAGAGACGACTGCACTACTCAGGAGCGCTCCGACCAGACTGATAAAACCTATAAGGCGGAATACGAGATACGGCTTGAGCAACGGCAGAATGAAGGCGGGGGAAGGAGAACGAAGCAAGCACCCTGAGAAAACCCACCCACACTCTTGACATAAAAATCTTCATGTGAAAATTTTCACCCTTACTGGAGTCAGCGTTTCATCCGGAGAGGCCTGTGTCTAGAGGCTTAATCCTGAATTCTGCGCAAACAGTTTAAAAACGCTGGTCCAACTATTGAATTTAATTCAATCCTACCGTTGCTGTTAAACTTTTTAAAAAAATGTGAACATCTCGAAAAATTTTTTTCGCAGCATGCAGTTTGCACTGACGTCATAGGCAAGGCCAAGCCGTCTGTTGCAACCCACAGGTAATTACTGCTTACTGACTGTGGTNCCGTCTGTTGCAACCCACAGGTGATTACTGCTTACTGACTGTGGTTTCCGATGACTGTTGACTCACCGCTCACGGATCAGCTTGGCTGAATCTGACGAGGCAGGAAGCTGGCAATCTTTCCTCCTTACACCGCTTACTTACCTGGGAATTTTTCCCTAGCACCTTCCACGTCGATTTAACTCTTCTCGCAGGAAAATACAAGCATTATGCTTGCAGGTGATTTTTAACGCCGGTTTCATAGCCCTATTTTGAGACTAGGTTTTAAAGTTACAACTTTAGTGTGTCGTTTCAAATATGCGACATCAAAAATTAGCTCCACAAGAGACAACTTCATTCCGTCTACCCAGTGATCACGTAACGCCAAACTAGGCAAGAGCACTGAACGAAGAATGGGCGCTAGAGGTATTATGCTTGCACCAAGCTCATATTTGTCAATGTAAACCTAAACCTCAATGTACTCTAATAATGTCAGCTCCTAACAAATAACAAGTGTCCTAGTTGTTCGAAAGTGATTGGCATAACAATTAGCCTCATGAGTATCCGAAAGGTGGCAATTATAATTAGTGTATGTACACAGATTTGTGTCGAGTAAGTACGAAACCTCTAAAATGTAAGATAGTAAAGAGCCCCAGAGACGGCGCGTGTCTTTGAATTGTAGTTGAGTGGGGAGATTTGGGCGGTTCTTAATAACGAGGTCTTGAGAGCCGATGACGGTGAAGTGAGGTGAGAATGGAGCACCGCCAGAATTCAAGGGGGTGGGGGAAACGTGAGATCCCCGAGAAAACCCGCCAACCAGCGACATCGTCCGGCACGATTCCCACATGCGACCCGCCGGGAATCGAACCAGGTTCACCTAGGTGGGAGGCGAGTTGTCTGACCACTAAACCACCGCGGCGCCTGGGTATCTTTGAAGTACCACCCCAGAATATATCACGTTCCTTAAATGGCAAGTAGGTATTATTAAGTAGAAACTCTACGCATAAATGAACACTAAATTTTACATGTTATTCGATAGATATGTATTCTCTGTTTCATACAAATGTAGAAAATTTTGAACGTTCTAGGGAATTAGTGCCAAAGGTAGCTATGCAACTGCTTATTCTTTGACCGCAGCTGTTCTGCAACGAAGACAACACTCGTAAATAACATAACCGTAACTTCAAGTGATTTACTATATTTTTCCAGTTTTTTTTCAATTGGCTCAAGGAATGAAAATATTATTAAAAATAACCTACAATACATGCAAGAATATTACTGGAGCGAAATTTTTATTTTGTAAAATTAGAACACATGCAGAACAATAACTTGAGTAACTTGTAACAGTTTGCTATACATATATTCGTTAGTACTGCTGCAGTATCTATTCTGGGCAACTGAAAACGATTCTCTTTCTCCTTTTACTTATTCCACGTTTTCAGCATGGCAAATAGCGTCTTCCTGCCTGGCACGTCTAAGTTGCAGAACTACGTGTTTAAGTTTACCAAAATTTTTAATTAATTATGGCGAAAGTTAAGATTAAATAAATAAGTTAATATAAATTGTATGCTGGAAAATAGTAACTATAATACATTCACGGTTACTTCAAAGTTTTATAAAGCCCTGCTTAAGTTCTTCTTCCAGGATATTCCTCCGCCTCATGCAAAAAAAGCTTAGAAAGTTACACAAGAGGGCCAACGCACGTCATTCGTGTGCACTCGATTTAATACACATTGCATAAGAACCATTTCTTACTAAACGAGTCATTCCGTCCAATAACCTCTTAGATCCATTAAAATTTTCTGTATTATGAAGCCATTGGTGTCCAATATACAGTTAATGACGGAAAATGCGAAACAATTATAAAAAGCGGTCCAGATAGAGAGTAATTTTGAATGCGTGCATACCATCGCTGGGTGTTTAAATAATTGGTGTGGAAATAATTTGCAACGCCTGTAAGGACCACCAGAATGCATTATTGGTTCCACCACAATTATAGCGATAGTATTACAAGACGTCTACTGTGCCAGACAGTCAGCAAATTAAGCGAAGGGCACCGAGCACAGAGTATGCTTCGTAAACATGTAATACAGCTTTACCAGCAGTTGAGAGAGTTCTGCAGGAACTGCACTGTAGGCCTCCATGAGGCCGAGGTGGAGATATCGTGCAATTGTCAAGCATGCGGTGCATTTCGAAGTCACAGTGGCACGGAGTTGTAACCAATGGGTAAGTGAGGGAACTCATGCACATCTTGAAAGTTCCGGTCAACCAAGACAAACCACGCAAATGGACACAGTTACATCCCGCACCATGTCAAGACTATGGGTTCTCCGTCCCAGGTTTGGCAGCCGTTAAGGGTATTGGCCCCCGGAAATTTTTTTTATTTTATATTTGTACCACATGCTATTCAACTAGTTGGCATACGTGACTTCTTTTTCCTTGGAAATTTTTTTTATATCGTATAGTTTTTGCAAAATGATATGTTAAAGTTAAATTGTTACTGTTTTTAAAATTTACAATAAAGTACCCCAAACTATTTGTAGACAAATTTTGCAAGAGAGACTAAAAGAGTTTGCCTAAATTACTTTTACGGTATACTGGGCGAAAGTTATTTTGCAAAATTCAGAGGCAGCCACAAATAAAAATATGCAAAAAAACCTCCTTAATTTTACAATTTTTTTAATTTGCAAAATCCTTTCCTTGTACGATTTTATAGACGCCATGAAGTAGCTCTTGGCATTTTATGTCAGTGTGAATTATCACATTCCCATAAATATGTTAGTTTTCATTATTTATAAATTCCTAAAACAGCAAAATTGTGATTTTGACACGTATTTATAAAAAAAATTATAAGCTTGAGTTTTTTTCGGGGAAAGAGTTAGTACTGATAATGTCTAAATGTTGAACAGTTTATCGTTCAGATATAAAATAACAAATTTTTCGCGTCCAACGCCCTTAACACCAGAGCAGAGACGGCGGTGTTTGGAGTGTTAACTTAACCGGAAGGCATGGAGCGAAGACGAAGATACGCCCTACCAATGTCTCGGAGAGACACACCGCCAATAACACTGGCATAATAATGTAAAGAGCCTTGCTTTTTAACTTAACGTCGCTTCTTTTTTCCGGGGGACCCTGGAACGGTGCGTGAGTGACATCCTGCATCTTCATGTGTTACCTCTCAAGAGACATTTCCCTGGTACTGTCTTTCAAAAAGACAGCACTCGTCCGCATACGGCACATGTGTCTGTGGAATTCCTGTGTCATGTTGAGGAACTTTCGTGCCCAGCAAGGTCCCGCGATCTGTCCCCGGTAGAATATGAGTGTGGGATCAGATCGGACAACTCTGACCATCCTCAGTCTGCAGGATATCGACGGCCAGTTACAACAGCTGCGAGCCGAATAGCTACAGAATATGGTACAATGGCTGAACGAATCACTTCCGAACCGAACCAACTCATGTATCCAGTCCCGAAGGGGTGCTACATCCTACCGACTTGGGACCAGCAGTATCCCCGTACTGCCAAACTCTGTTATCCACGTGGCCTGATATTGTAGCCATTGAAACAAAGTCACATTACCTTTTAACATGTTGACTTTAATTTCGTTTCCATCCCTCCCTCTAGGTGCTTAACATTTTATGTCCATGAGTGTGATACCGAACATTCTTAGAAATCTTCAAGAAATACTTTAAAATTTCTTTCTTCCCCAAAAATTAATAAAAACCTTTTCTATTAAAACGTTCTATAGTACCATGCCATTTTAACATGTATAAATTAACTACACTGGATAAACATTAAAACAAACTAAACGTTTCAGAAATCAGAAAAATATACCTAACTAGAACACAAATAACAAAATCTACAACAGTACCGTTCAACCAAATTAACGAAAAATACCGAAATCCCAACACGGCTGGAATACGAACAATGCGTTTCGGGATTTCAAATCTTTTTTGCGTTTGCGTCAGCAGCTAAGTGCGAAAAACCATCACTGTATAATACTACCGCGTGCCAAAGCAAAACTCATAGTTGAAAAATCTCTCGTGCGCAAACGTACAATGTTGGAGTCTTGCCTACGCACCGTTCAAGATGGATATATTCATCTGAAACATTATCATGAGCAAATAATACGTCTTTCTAAAAACATTCAGATACACATCGTGTTCTACGAAAGGTGAAATACTGTCAAATGCTCAAACTTTCTATCAAAAAAACAGTTTTATCAGATAACACCTTAGTGTTTAACCTTCCACATTAAAGTGTTATTATGTGTGTCAGTGTAAAATTTTTCCTCAAGGTTATCAACTTAATTACTACCGGTCAACGTTACGTTCAAAACAGCGTTGTTGACTCACCGAAACTTCGTGTAATTACTATATCTAATCTTTCTGTATTTATGAATTTCTTATTCAAGGCTGTCGTTGAACGGATATTGTGCAAGTAGCGACAAACACAAATTTTACGTATTTGCTATTGTTTAAAAAGCATTAAATTAATTTTGCAACTTTTTGAAACATTACTTGTAAAAAATTGTGCTGTTTGTTGTAGCAGTTTGGAAACCACCGGAATATAGATTTTAAAGACAGAATTTATTTTTAGGTTCACTAATTTTCCGTCTTATGCACAACAGGTCTGGATAGAAGCTTTTGGCGAAGATTGATATGTTGCTACGGAATGGACTCATAAAATTAATTCGCATTAACAATAAGATTTTCTGTGCTCCACGTCATGACGGGCACTCATTGATGTGCAAGTGAATTTCTCTTAAACACTCAGTCAAGTCATGACTTCGGAACGTCGTGTTCCTGGATGAAACGCCGTTAAATAAAGCCTAGACAACGAGACGATCCTTTTTTACGAGTCTATGTCATCACAACATGAAAATAAATGAAGAATACAGTTTTCATCCAAGAGGACTAGTCGTTAAAAACTACTCACCACCCAGCCTTTGTCTATGCTATCCTCGTACCAGTCAGCACTTTAAACAAAGGTTTTCCTCAATTCTGTTTAGATTTCTTAACTATGTTTTTTTTTTTAGATTTTTAACAGGTGTTTATTAGCTGAACAGCTGTTATCACTAAATCGTATAACAGGTTTGTCTTTGTGAGAAAGTGGCTTGAATTACATATCGGAGAGCGACCAGTCTTGGGGCAGAATATACACTTCAGGAAACTAAGTAATTATATTTTTTCTGTTACACTGTATTGTTAAGTGCTTGATATTCTCTCAAGTATGCTGTCAAACGTATGTTAAAAAATTTAATTGATATATTTCAAGGAGTAATTTGAAACCGCGAAATATTTACGCTTGAAAGGTAAAGTTCGTACATAAAGTTGCCTAAAAATGCTTGTGTTTGGAACCCGACAAATATTTTGCGAGTTGCTGCGGATGGTAATGTTCAAGTCTTAGTTACACATTTCATCTAAATCCATATCTCTTAGAAAAATACAACTAATGAATTAAATATTGACTTCACTGACAATGGTTTTAGGGGAGCNTCTAAATCCATATCTCTTAGAAAAATACAACTAATGAATTAAATATTGACTTCACTGACAATGGTTTTAGGGGAGCGAATTTGCTGATAACTCAGAGTATATTATTCGTACATAGTCATACAAAAAAAACTACTCCAGCTATTAAACGATTGTTTAATCTAAATTCCAATTACCAAAGAATTCATGTGTACTTTGTGTTTACTCCTAATTGCAACCTTTCTCTGTAAAGAGTAACACACGGAATCCCTGGGATCCTATTCTGTAAATTTAGATTTCTTAAATACACTCTGCGAGCAACTTTATGATAAAGACAGCTGAAACGACGGTCACTCGTAGTTGTATTTACAGTATGTGGTATTCCGTAAGGAATCTCTTTATGGCTGGCATTGTGATGTCGAATAGGTTNCTCGTAGTTGTATTTACAGTATGTGGTATTCCGTAAGGAATCTCTTTATGGCTGGCATTGTGATGTCGAATAGGTTAAGCAACGCGGAAATAATGAAATCTAATATTTCTCCTCTTCGGCGTATCTAAATGTGTTTTTTTTTTAAATTCTCGGGAGCGTGTTTGCTTGAATTAAACCTCAATACGTCCGCTATTTTCTTTCCACTCTCGTTCATAAAAACACCTTGTTGGCTTGTCTTCACGTAAAGGCAACCGCGAGGCATTCAAAAGACCGTCAGGGCAACTTTGAGTTAGAGAATACAATTTCACCTTGTAAAGATAGTTCGTGGTTTCTTCACACTTTTTGAATAAAACCATTGAAAAATCACCCCGTGTATTATGTGTTTGGTTGTTTCCTAAATTCACGCATTACAAGCATTTTATACATGTGCTAACATAAAAGTACCTTATGTTCAGTTAAAATTAAATTTTTACTTATTTTCTATCTATAAATTGTAATATTTCATTTATGATTAATATTAATAAAAAAAGGGAGGAAGTAGGTATGTTGGTACCGCCTAGCAAGGAATAGTTCTTGTGCAAAGTAATATTACATAGAGTGCGCATAATCCGGGGCGTTGTCTCTTGGATGTAATCTTGTAGCCTTAGCTAAGCTTTCATTACGTGAGGCGGAGGAATATCCTGGAAGTAATACTTCAGCAAGACTTCAGAAAAGTTGGAGTTATCCGCGAACAGCCCATAACTGTCCCTTCAAAGACAGTAAAAAGTTAGAGAATGGGAAGGGACTCCTGATGTCTCTCCGGAACACCGCCGAACACAGAGTAGATAAGCACACAGAGACGAAATGGCTTGGCGGGTCTTTTGATGTGGTCGTGCCATTTCTCCTACTGGCTGCGCGAGGCTCTGGGAACTGACCTTGCGTCTGATTGGCTACTGCATGCTGAGAGAAGTTCCCTATTGGCCTTGCTGCCAGATGGCGGGTAAGGTTGCCAGGCGCTGACTGGTGAGCGGTGTTCCGACATTTTGCTGGCCAGTGACGCCATTTTNNNGCCATTTTGCTGGCGTGTGCGGCCGGAGTTCGCGAAATAAGAGGTTGTTTCACCTCTGTATTCTTAAGGCCGTTGACCACGAAAAAACTTGTTATTTTGCATTTGTAACACAAACTGTTCAACTTTGAGACACTATCGGTGATAACTCTTTCCTTGCGAAAATATTTTTTAACGCATTGTTTTTGCATAAATACATGTCAAAATAATAGTTTTATAGTTTTGGAAATGGACAAATAATGAAAACTAACTCGCGTACGGAAATTAGATATTTCACACTGAAAGAATATGCCAAGAGCTACTTCAATACGTCTATAAAATAGCACAAGGAAAAATTTTTGCAATTTAAAAACATTTCTGAAATAAAGGAAATCTTTTATATATATTTTTTATTTTTGCAAAATAACCTTTACATTACGTATTTTGAAATGATTTGAGACATCTTAAAGTTGCCCTTGTTAAATTTCCCGCAAATAATTTGGTTTACTCCATTTGTAAATAAAGAAACAGTCAAATTTTGACTTTGATGTGTTATACAGAAAAAACATGATATCTAAAAAAAAAAAATTATCTGAAGAAAAATTAATCACAGATAATGTCTACAATTTGAACTGTATATGGTACAAATGTAAAATAATTTTTTTTTTCGTGGCCAACGCCCTTAAGTACTTTATGATCGGAACATGAACGCAGCTCGACACCTGACTAATCGCAGGGAACACTTCCAGGGACGGCAGGACATGAATAAATTGGCAGGACACGGCTTCCGAGGAAGCCGGTCGTCGTGCGCGCAAACACCGCGCGCGGTTTGCACGACCGCTTGGCGAGACGTCGCTGATCGCACGGCAAACAGGAGCGCGTCGCTCGGTAGCGGTGTTTACCTCCCGCGCCGCAAGGAATTGACGGCTCCGCGCGGCAACTCTGCCAGCTCGGAGCTCCACCGTGTTGATCAGTGCCTTTCTGCTAGCTCGGGCTTCCTTGCCTCGCTAATTACTCCTCCTGTGTCGCGGTACACCGTTCAACCGGGGGGACACAATGAAGGGGTACAGCTAACCTCTTCACGACGCACTCGCTAACGNGTACACCGTTCAACCGGGGGGACACAATGAAGGGGTACAGCTAACCTCTTCACGACGCACTCGCTAACGAATGTCCCCTTCTGTGTCGACGAGCACAATGGCTAGCGGGTCTAAGCGTTCTGTCCACTTAACCGGAGACCTATTTCTTCCGCTCCGTATGTGGTCGTGAGGACGAGACCTACATTGCAGAAACGAAAACCGCCAATTCGTAATACATGCGCAGAGGATTACATACGGAGTTTGACATCGCTGCATCGCCTAGTTCGACTACGTTTTGACTTGGGGAAGATTTCCACAGCCCGTGTTTGAACTGTTTTGTACCGTCAGACTCCGGTTCCGAATCCTGTGTGAACATAAGAAATTTTAGGTTAAGATGATTTGTAAACCGTCCCCAGATAAAAAGACGATGAAAGAAATGTCAGGAACTTATTAAAATCCACGCTGTTTAGAAAGTACTAAATCAAAGGGTATTTTTCATGCTTCACATACCTAGCATATGTAACAGGTTCGAACTCCGGAAGTTTAAAATAAATCTTAATGATTAATAAAAGCTGTTTTATACATGAAGCAACGTATAGCTTATTGGACGTTAGTCAAAAACTTTCTAAAACAACCTTTGAGAAATAAACTCCGCCAGTCACGACATATAACAAAACGTAAATTCGGACAGTCTTTTTTATATGTGGTAATATTGGCAACCAGCCATTAAATGCATGACTATAAATTGTCTTCGTGTGATTGTGCANTTACCTCTCGCCGCCGCAAGGAATTGACGGCTCCGTGTGGCAACTCTGCCAGCTCGGAGCCCCACCGTGTTGATCAGTGCCTTTATGCTAGCCCGGGCTTCCTTGCCTCGCTAATTACTCCTCCTGTGTCGCGGTACACCGTTCCACCGGGGGGACACAATGAAGGGGTACAGGTAACCTCTTCACGACGCGCTCGCTAACGAATGTCCCCTTCTGTGTCGACGAGCACAATGGCTAGCGGGTCTAAGCGTTCTGTCCACTTAACTGGAGACCTATTTCTTCCGCTCCGCCGTGGTCGTGAGCACAAGACCTACATTANCCTATTTCTTCCGCTCCGCCGTGGTCGTGAGCACAAGACCTACATTACAGAAACGAAAACCGCCAATTCGTAATACATGCGCAGAGGATTACATACGGAGTTTGACATCGCTGCATCGCCTAGTTCGACTACGTTTTGACTTGGGGAAGATTTCCACAGCCCGTGTTTGAACTGTTTTGTACCGTCAGACTCCGGTTCCGAATCCTGTGTGAACATAAGAAATTTTAGGTTAAGATGATTTGTAAACCGTCCCCAGATAAAAAGACGATGAAAGAAATGTCAGGAACTTATTAAAATCCACGCTGTTTAGAAAGTACCGAATCAAAGGGCATTTTTCATGCTTCACGTACCTAGCATATGAAACAGGTTCGAACTCCGGAATTTTAAAATAAATCTTAATGATTAATAAAGCTGTTTTATACATGAAGCAACGTATAGCTTATTGGACGTTAGTCAAAAACTTTCTAAAACAACCTTTGAGAAATAAACTCCGCCAGTCACGACATATAACAAAACGTAAATTCGGACATTCTTTTTTATATGTGGTAATATTGGCAACCAGCCATTAAATGCATGACTATAAATTGTCTTCGTGTGATTGTGCANGTCTTTTTTATATGTGGTAATATTGGCAACCAGCCATTAAATGCATGACTATAAATTGTCTTCGTGTGATTGTGCAAAAGTTACACATTGCTATTTGGTATAGGCCGTTCACGGTAAACTGAGCATTTTTGAAAGCCCTGCCTAAGATCTCCTTGTTTGCACGTTGTGTATTCTTCCGCTTTATGTAAAATTAATACAGCCATGGGCCTCAACATTTTATTCATACGCCATTCAAGTAAATCTGTGAAATAATTATATAAAAGTAAATATTTTACAGGTCTACTCATTTTTACACCAAGATGAATTTTAAAAAGCAGAAAGTGAAATATATAATTTAAGTTATCTGTAACACTTTTTATTCGACGTTAAGACATGGAACTACTTTCCCTCCATCGTTATCAACTTTACTGGGCGCATGTCACTCAGTGCGCCCGTTAAAATATATGCAGGTAGGCGCAGTGACTTTTTTCAAAGGTTGATTTCAAAAGTGCTCAATTTATCGTGAACAACCTTTAGACATATGGATTGTATTCATTAGGTATCTGGTGAGAGAGTACAAAGGAGACAGGAATCAGAATCGAAGCAGAGCTTGCAGAAGAGGTAAGTTTATAGCGAACCAGCTTTGGCGTCAGCGGCCACGGAATAAACGTGCAGATATATTCGGTTCAGTACTAACTGAGCTTTTTGGAAACCAACCTTTGAAAAATCTCACTGCTCCTACCTGCATACGTTTTAACGAACATGTCTGACATGCACCCATCAAAGTTGGTAACGATGGAGGGAAATTATAATTACCTGTCTTAACGTTGCTTTCAAAGTTTAAAGGTAAACATTTGTGAATACTGAAATAATTTAATTTACTTCCTGTTTTTCAATGCTTATNTTGCTTTCAAAGTTTAAAGGTAAACATTTGTGAATACTGAAATAATTTAATTTACTTCCTGTTTTTCAATGCTTATTAGTGAAATAGTTACCAAATTTGAGGAACGCTTACTTTCCTAATAATTTCATAGTTTCACTTCACCGACGCATAAATAAAGTGGTGAGGTCCGTTGCAATGCTAAATTTACATATGGTGACGGCTAGATAACAATTTTTAGTTTAGAATTTTTTATTTACGAAACTACAAGGCAAATTTAAACTTCGCTTTATATGCTGACAGTATCAATTATATTCATCAAAACTTTTTATGCAAAGTCTCATTTCCCCGCCATTTTGTAAGATAACCTCACTTTAAATAATACAATTTTGTGTCGTATCCCGGGAAGTAATCAACCGATATATTTCAAATTAGGCAAAGAAGTTTTTCTGTTGTAGGCAACATTAATGTATATGTTTTAAGTGTGTAAGTCTCTCATTTTTCGAATGGCGCGTATACAAGCATTTTAGGTTAGTATGCTGTATCTATGACAATCATCGAATGTGCTAATATATGAGGTTTTTGTCCTCCATTTATGAAGATCGTCACATGAACAATGGAGGTTTTGTGCCTTATCTCTCAAAGACCAATCAACCGATTCATTCAAACGTTTTACGAAGTATTGCTACAGTAGGGTATTTGAACTAACCTGTGTTATGTGCAGTATGTGTGTGCGTTATATAAATAATTTAGTTTTATTTTTTATATGTATAAAACATTTTAACAATATTCAACCATATTTTATATGCAAACAGTATTATTTAGAAGCATAATTTATGCATACAGAGATCCTCATTTGCTGGTTTTTTGCAGAATAGTGTCAGGTGAGTAAATTGTGAGTAAATTGAACATTTTTTCATATTACCGGGCCAAGTCAACTAATTTCCGCCAAATTTTGTACACAGAAGGTCATGTAAAGTTACATGATTTAAATAGTGGCTATATAAATGGTGGCTATATAAATATTTAGATATGTTTGGCATATTTATTTAACAATTTAACAAAATCCAGTCAAACTTTTTATGCTGATAGTATCTATTAGAAACATCGTATACATACACTCTTTTTTACGTATTTTTATAAGATAGCCCTGTTCAAAAATTAAGTTTTTATGCTATATCTCGGAAACCAATGAACCGATTTCGGTCAAATGTTTCACATAAGTAGCGTTTTGGTAGGCCATATAAACTTGTGTGTTTTTAGTGGCTGAGACACTTATTTTCAAAATTATGGTTGTGTATATATCTCAGGTTAGTGAACTCTATAATTCAAAACATTTGACTGATTACATTCGAAGTTGATGCTCCGAATCCTACTTCCGTGATACAGTTGATAGCACGCTAGATTAATGTAACAAGTTTTTCTGAACTCGAATCCAGGGTAAGTCACCCATGTATTTTAATTGTCTTGGTACTGTTTCACATGTTTCTGGTTTCATCTCTAATGACATTGCTGTCAATGAGACGTCAACGCCTACCTGCCATATAAGCTTTTCAAAAATTCACTAACATTTATTTGCACCCGTGTTGAGTAAAGTAGGCTCATTAGTTATCAATAACTTCTTGTTTCCCCTCTTTTAAGCTGCGTATTTGCCGCTGCAGGGAAATCTTTCATACAAATTCGTTTTACAAGGTTGTACGATCTGTCTGTCGTTTGCACGGCACGACCAAAACAGAAATAATTTCTAGTCTGAAACCGCTAGTCGAACGACAGAATTTGTCGGACTTACAGCACATCAAATCTATACTGTATTTGATTGGCTGTTCAGTATTTAGTGTCGTACGGGGGCTGTCGTGTCGTGGATTTCGGGGTTATGTGATCCGTTTGTTCTGAGGTCGGTGCACTGCTGTAGTGTTGCTGTTCTGGGGGTACTAACGTATGCAGCGCTAACCTCCGAGAGCGTAGTCTTTAAGGTACCTTTCAGAAAACCAGGTCGCTGTTTCAAATCCCTTGTAAGCCACGGAAGTAAGTGCCGACTTATGAGTAGACCTAATTTTGGTAGACTGTTACACCGACCACGCCCCTCTTTGTCCATCCCGGTCAGAATTCCGCCGTATAAAGTGGAAGTTAAAAATAAACCGTTTGTGTGGTTTTGCCGAACGAAAAAGAGACTTCTCCATAACTACTAAGGGTAAAGAAATAAAGCACACACTGAAATCCTTAGCACGCGAAGACAATTATATAAGTTAATACTAATGCTCTGTCGCTCCAAAAATTCCGATATACGTTCTGAAAGAGGAACTGTGGAGATAAATTAATAAATTTCGGTTTTAACTTTTCCGGCAGGTCCTTTATGATTTTTAACGAGGGACACCTTATTTCCGCGTAAAGATCTCTGTATTCCAAAACACACTATATCACGTCCACTTTCATTATTGGGCTGTTTTAATACTTACGCGCCTTAGGTGTTTGCCAGCGAATCACAGAGTGAGTGAGTCAGTGGGTAGATTTGGGCGGGCGGCTCCTAAAATCGAGGTCTTAAGAGACGAAGAAGGTGAAACGAGGTGAGGATAGAGCAGTACCAGAATGCAAGGGTGGGAGAAACGGGAGAACCCCGAGAAAAGACGCCAACCAGCGGCATCGTCCGGCACGATTAACACATGCGAAAATCCGGGGGTGACCCCGGGCGGAAATCGTAACCGATTAGCCTTGGTGGGAAGCGAGTAGTCTAATCACTACACCACAGCGGCCCCACGAATCACATAGATACAGTATAAGAAATAGCGTAATTATGATTGGCTAGTCAAGTACTGCGGCCAGCAATCAAAGGAAAGCCGCAGGTGTACACCTAGGATTTTGGAGTCTAGCCTGAGCGAAAATTTTTTTTCCCAAAAATGTGTCCCACACATTGAACACGGCTCCGATAGGAACCTCTTGCCTGCAGGCTAAGTGCTCACGAATCGAGACGTGCAGGATGTTGGGTGTGAATCATCACCGGTGTGACGACCATAACAACAATATAGTTAATTCGCAATATCTTCACACTTTTTTAGTCAAACCTTCAAAAAGTCACCCCATGAATGACGTGCTTAGTTGTTTCATAAATATGCCATTTATCACTAGAGTTTTATACCTCTGTTAACATAAAAGTACCTTATTTTGGCTGAATTGAAAATTTACTAATATTTTTAATATAAATTAAAATATTTTATTTATAATTAATTATGAGTTAAAACAAAGAGAATATATGCGTGTTGGTAATGCCCAGTAAGAAGTAGTTCTCATGAGAAATATTATTAAACTGATTGCGCACAAATGCGGTCAGTTGTCCCTTTAGCGTAATTTCCTAGACTTAGTTAAACTTTATTTGCACGAGGCGGAGGAATAACTTGAAAGCAGAACTTTAGCCGGGCTACAGAAAAGTAGATATTAACGAGTTGTGGACTATAAAATAATAATAATAACAATAATAATACGTATGGAAATGTGAAGTTTAGGACAGGGATAACGGTGAGACGGGACATCGAGATGGAACCGTACTCACCCGTCGCTCAAGAAGGGAGAAATTAAACGAAACCCTGAAGATGGAGCTATAGCGGAATGTAATGTAAGCAGAAGCGGGAGAACACCGAGAAAACCACACAGGCCAAGGGAAACGCCTGACGAGTGCCAGGGTGGAAAGGAGGTAGTTATTTTACTGGTCACAGTGACCCTCAGTTCTCGGTCACTTACTAGTAGCGTCATAACATTTCCTTTACCCTCCCTTTCTGCAGTTATGACATGGAATGTATAGACTACTCACAAATTCCTTATATGTTTTTAACCAAACCCTTTGAAAAATCACCCCATGTATGACGTGCTTGGATGTTTCCTAAATTGTTCATGTATCAAAAGCGTTTTATACTTGTATCAAAAATAAGGTACTTTTGTACCTTATTTTTCGTTAAATGGAACATTTACTTATATTTTATCTGAACATTATAAATTTCAATGTGAATCTAGACGGAAGAAAATAGGCGTGTTTGTAACGTCTAGTAATAAATAGTTCNTGAACATTATAAATTTCAATGTGAATCTAGACGGAAGAAAATAGGCGTGTTTGTAACGTCTAGTAATAAATAGTTCTTAAGCAAAATATTATCACACTGATTGCGTACGGATGCAGTGCGTTGTTTATTTGGTGTGATGTTCTATATTCGGTTAATCCGTGACTGCATTAGGCGGAGGAATATTCTGGAAGTAGAACTTTAGCAAAGCTTCAGAAAAGGTAGAAGTAATCGCGAATGAACTATATCAGGACGTCCCGGTGAACTTAGTATCGGGGCGTCGGTATCTGGGGCGAGGTCGAGGGTTTGAACCTCGTCTTGGAGGGCCGTAATCTCATTTATTAAGTATTAACCTTGCTTCATTCGTTGACACAGAGGTGCGAACTAAAGGATGACCCTACTTTCATTCCCAAATAACTTCGTGGTATTGTATATTCGCAATTTCTTCACGCTTTTTGAATTAAACCTTTTGAAAAATCCCCCCATATATGACGTGTTTGATTGTTTCCTAAATATATAATGTATTACAAGCGTTTTATACTTGTGTTAACATAGAAGTACCTAAGTTATGGTTGA
The DNA here is from genome assembly GCA_002778355.1 of Clitarchus hookeri. NCBI lineage: Eukaryota > Metazoa > Arthropoda > Insecta > Phasmatodea > Phasmatidae > Clitarchus > Clitarchus hookeri. The sequence continues at coordinate 20,621 of NQII01009396.1, read as the reverse complement.
ATTGACATTTCGCTTACATATTACGCATATATTATTATATTTAAGCAATTAAAATGAATTCAACAGTGAGAAAAAAAGTGTGTTGGTACTGCCTAGTAATAAATAGTTCTAATGCAAAATATTATTACACGGAGTGTGCACGAATGCGGTGCGTTTTCTCTCGGGTGTTATTTTCTAGAGTNGTTCTAATGCAAAATATTATTACACGGAGTGTGCACGAATGCGGTGCGTTTTCTCTCGGGTGTTATTTTCTAGAGTAGGTTAAGCATTGTTTGCACGAGGCGGAGGAATATCTTGGAAGTAGAACTTAAGCAGGGTTTCAGAAAAGTGTGAAGTAACCGTGAATTGACTAAACCTTTGTTGACTTCAAAAAACGAGCATGCAAAAATAAATACGGAAGTCGTTCATACTGTTAAAGGCTGTTCACGGTAAAATAAGCACTTTTGAAATCAACCTTTGAAAAAAAAAAATCAATGCCCGTAACTACGTATATGCTACGTTACACATTAGCATGCATGTTTCCATTTCTTGTTTGATACATTTCTTAGAATGAGAGTTTGTGTCCCAGTAATTCATTTATTTCATTCCTAACATTTCAACGTTTTCACTAAGATGACGCACGAAGAAAGTGACAGCACCATTGCCAACGTTAAACTTGCATATGGTGGAAGAATAAGATATGAGAATAAAAGTAGGCCTACATCCTAAGCAGGGCTTCCGAAAGTTCTCAATTAAGCGCACGAACAGCATATAATAGCAAACTTATTAGAATTTACCCTAGTCCACAGTTAACTGACCAGCTCTGAAACAATTCTTCGGGTTAAATCTCTGGCCAAATCTATATACATTTTGACGTCAACACTGGATGGTATATTTATGGTCACAATTGACAACGAAAAACTAAAAGTGTCTTGGAGTCGTTTCAAAAGATCATTCCGGTGTTTTACGAGCACTACGCAACCCATAATAATGCCATTTACTTGAAGGCTAACTCTTTTACGGTTCTAGTAATTATTAAAGTTGTTAGAGAGTTGGAACTGAGCGTATCGTCAACAGCAAGATCATTAGAGACGGAGAAAGTTTCTCAGAGAAGCAGAAACAGGCAAGCAATCGGCCATGGCTAAGGTTCATTCTTCTAAGGTTGGGAAGATCGATGCATTTAGTTTGGCAAACTAAAATTTTTCATAACTAGGTAAGCGCTAGTGTCGCATATGTACCGGATTCTCTCNAATGCATTTAGTTTGGCAAACTAAAATTTTTCATAACTAGGTAAGCGCTAGTGTCGCATATGTACCGGATTCTCTCTATTTTCTACATTTAAAAAACAAGCAAATAATTGCAATAATGAAAAATCAAACATAAAATAACTCCGTAACTGAGTAAAATCTTTTTCTTTTATTATTCACGTAGCTCAAAATTTTATTTTAATGTGATCTCTTTAAAACACTGCGCACCCAGCGGCGGAAATTTCCCCAATGCCAGAGTCTCCCACAAGAAAACTCCTTTTGTTCCCAATCTGAGTAGAAGAAACCGAATACACTGGAGTATTTGAAGTAACTCTAGCCATGGCCCGTAGTGTCTGGTTTGTTTACCTCCCCCACCTAATGCGCGAGTCACCGTAGCGATCACTGTCAAATGTATGTTTTCTAGCCATGGCCCGTAGTGTCTGGTTTGTTTACCTCCCCCACCTAATGCGCGAGTCACCGTAGCGATCACTGTCAAATGTATGTTTTCTAGCCATGGCCCGTAGTGTCTGGTTTGTTTACCTCCCCCACCTAATGCGCGAGTCACCGTAGCGATCACTTGTCAAATGTATGTTTTCTAGCCATGGCCCGTAGTGTCTGGTTTGTTTACCTCCCCCACCTAATGCGCGAGTCACCGTAGCGATCACTTGTCAAATGTATGGTTTCGGAAGCTTATTTTGGAAAGAAACATGCATGTCAAGCATGAGGAGATTTCCAAAGATTNTTGTCAAATGTATGGTTTCGGAAGCTTATTTTGGAAAGAAACATGCATGTCAAGCATGAGGAGATTTCCAAAGATTCTATTTCGGTTTTAAAATCTTCAAATGTGTTATTCAGAACGTGTAAAGATACCGGGAATAGAACTTAGCGATCGCTCCTTATTTTCCTAGAGGGTAAAACATACGCGAAAATGAGTTGTGCCTTTAGAGAGGAAGAAGTTGAAGAGGTGGCTAACGAAAGTTACTACGCTCACCGTGCGATTGCACCACGGACAAAAGGAAGCTCGCCTATCATCGGGACACGAAACTAGCATTAAAAAAGTGGAGAGAATTTCTCATGGCTTTGTTTCCCCAACGTTACTAATGTTCGTATTTAAGGCAGCTGTCTAGCTGGTACTTGAACTGAATTACAGTGTGTTTGAAATTTCCCTAGGTTTTCCTTTTTAGGAAACTAGTAAACGTGCACCCAAAATGCCTACCGGCGAAAAGAAAACACGCTCGAGACTATTCGTGTAAGGTACGTTCAAGAAATCTTGTACATTGGAAACATTATTTAATGCCCTCCAGAATGGCTGAAAACAGTTTTTTCGGACTATCGTTTCTTAAAATATTCAAACCGGATTCATGCGAAACAACGACAATGGATTTTAATTTGTTATAGAGTCGTGTCCAAAAAAAAAAAACATTATATGGTTGCCGCTTGAAGTCCCGCGGTTCCAGCGGTACGACAGGAAAACTGCGAGCGAGTTCACAACTTTGCGCGTAGAGGCGATGTCGTTTCACAAGCACCGACTTCCGTCGACCGTAGGGCTTCGTCGAATCTCTGCCTCGCACACACACAAACACACCCCTTACCTGCGGCAGCCTCAAGAGGACTACGTACCTCGAGCTTAAACTACGCTGCAGTGTGTTTGAAATGCGCGTTTTTTTACGAAACTACTTTACGTGCGTCATATGATATTTGCGACGAGGCACTAAGACTGCTTTCACAACCCCACGCTCATTAGAAACACTGTTTTGTAAACAGTGTTTCTAACGGTCGTGGTATACCCGCCAAACCTAAAAAATGTTGAGGAAAGGATGTTAGGTTAACCCCAATAAATATTGTAGTAAATTGAATTTTAAGTCATAACGGATTTATTGATAATTCTGTAAATAACGGAAATCATTGGATAAACCCTGCTATAATATCAAATGCTGCTCCTATTCATAATACGTAATGAAAGTGAGCTACTACATAATATGTATCGTGTAATGTGATATCAATAGATGAATTTGATAACACAATTCCTGTTAATCCTCCTAGTGTAACAGAGCTCTGAAACATTGCTAAATATTGCCTTTTTCACACCGCCTTATCGCAAAATGTACTGATTCGAAACGCTCAAAACTAGTATAGGGACATGCACTGGACTCTGCACAAATAAAATTATAGGGTCGCCGATTTAAGTTCTCTAGCCGCAACGGTACAACACGGTACAACGGGAACACTGAACCTTGCGTGTAGATGCCCCGGGGAGATAAGTACGCAAGTCGGTGTAGTCGATAGCGTTCCTTCACTTCTGAGCCGAGAATGGCCGAAAAATCTCCAGGTGCATACGTAGAACCAACGTTGATAACCGTACGATCCTGATCGTACAAGTACAATCATTTCATGTAGCGTACGATTTGCGATCAAAATTTGCAATCGTACGCTAATTGTACGATTGACAGCTCTGTTAATTTTTTACCTTTTAAGAGCTGTCACTGCGTTTATCTAAGAGTCCATTAGACCTGCAGTAACAGCATTGCTGACTCAATTTTTCTTCCACTTTTGAAGTCTCCAGTAAGGTACAATATATATTATGTACTTATTTATTAATTAAAATATTTTTTAAGTTTTTTTAATTTTTTTTATACTGAAAATATATCGGTATATTTTGGTACTGCCTGGCAATTTTGTTTGTAAGCAAGAGTTTTGATTTAATCTTATTTGAAAGCCACTAGATATTCTCTTTTATTTTTTATTTTACGATCGTACGATCCTGGAAGTTGTTTGTACAGTATTTCCAAGAAAACTGTATGATCCCGGCATTGCGAAATGTTGGAACGCTACCTAAGACTCGTAAAGGTAAAACTGCAGCTCTATTCGCCTGAAAATTCACTATCCGCTTAGCGGTTGTGGCGGGGAGTAGCATATACGTCAGGCGTTCATGATACACTTGGGCGTTGCGCAGCTGCCTTAGGCGCCGTTCACACTAGGGCGATATAAGACAAGCGATATATCGTAAACGATTCACGATACGCGACAGGCACAGACAGATACTTGAACTCTAAAGGGAGGCGATAAAATAGGTTCACAGTTGCGCGATTGCACAACATATCGCAAGTGACATATCTCTCGAAGTACCACAGGCTGGTCGCTTCAGCGATTAGTATCGTACGATACTTCGGGCTGTGAACATGACGGGAAGAAGAGAAGACAAATCTCTTTGTCTTACTTTCATTGAATTAGTGAGNCCACAGGCTGGTCGCTTCAGCGATTAGTATCGTACGATATTTCGGGCTGTGAACATGACGAGAAGAAGAGAAGACAAATCTCTTTGTCTTACTTTCATTGAATTAGTGAGAGCTCACCAGTGCATCTGAAACTATTCCATTGCCGCATACAGTAAGACAGATGTGACGAGCTCCGCAAGGAGGGAAATTGCATCAGAAACGAAAGGCAATAAGTAACCAAAGTGTTATATTAATCAAATATATTATAGTAATCAAAGTGTTACATTGACACATCTCCATTGTGTAGGGATTGCACCACTTGGTTTCAGAAAGTATTCACCTAGTTTATTTCTTAAGCGGTTTTCTGCGTTAAAATTGTTGTTTTCAATGAATGTACTGTTATCTGATAATGCTGGTACCACAGAACACTTATTACAATATTGTGGAACATAAGGTTCTCCTTCTGGTCTGCGTATAAAATTATGAAGCACGCATGCTGTCTTAATAGTCTGCAAAGCATTACTTCTGTTGGTATAAATTGGTCTGTCAAATAGACGAAATTTTGACGTTAGCAATCCAAAACTGCATTCCACACTTTTTCTGCCTCTTGAAAGTCGAAAATTGAATATTCTTCTGGCATAATTTTTAATACTCTATTTGGAAAGGGCCGCATTATATGATTCTGAAGAGGGAATGCCTCATCTGCCACAAAGTAGAACGGAAAAGGATTGGCATTTGCATCGTCTGGCAAGGGAGTTGCTTCTGGTATTTTAAATTTACTGTCCTGCAATAATTTGCCAATTGTTGATTTGCGAAACACAGCACCGTCACTATTCCGTCCATAGTCTCCAACATCTATTGCAGTGAACATTCCATCTGCGTCAGACAAAGCCATTAGAACTATTGAAAATAACCCTTTATAATTATAATCTGTGGACCCTGTATTAGGGAAACTCTGAATGCGGAAATGTTTGCCGTCAAGAGAACCAATACAGTTAGGTAAATTCCATAACTCATAATAACGTTTTGATATTTGCTTCCAAGTTTCCTCCGTTGGTTGTGGCATATGCAGCGGTTGTAAGTGGGACCATATAGCAGCACAAGGCGAATGAACAATAGAACTGGTAGTTGATTTACCTCTGTAAAATTTGCAAGGAAAGCTCTTGAAAACTGCTTCCAGTAACTAGATACCTGAAAAAATAATACATTATATAAATTGAGGGTTTTAAATTGTAAATTTATTTTGTACTTAATTTAGTTGTGTAATACATGCGTTTTCATTTTAATACGCAACAGTTTTAAATAAATCCTATTGATGTCTACTTTTTTTAATTTTGTTTCAGAAAAGAACTGTCGAGAACGGTGGAAGAACATCAGAACAGCATATGTGCGATCGCTGAAACCACCAAAGTCTGGGGCTAGTCAGAATTCGAAGAAAAGTTATTATCTGACTAAGCATTTAGCTTTTCTGCAACCATATTTGAAAGGAGGAGATACGTCCGGCAATCTTCACGTTGAAGATACTGCAGTTGAGGAGTCCGATACTAACCAAAATGATGGAAGTGACACATTTGTTGAAGAGGAAATGCCTGCTGAAACTACTTCCGTGCAATTTATCTAAAAACCCTCTCGTAATATTAGCTCAAGTCAAACATATTAAAAACGAAAGGGAAACGACCAACTCGACGATGCTTTTGTAGAATGGATGAACATGAAAAAATCTGTTAGTAAAAGTCACCAAGATGCTGAACAGCATTTCCTTCTTTCTCTTTTATCTGATCTGGAAAACCTTAGCTTGCGTCGTAAGAGGACTTTCAAAATACAAACAATGTCTCTCTTACATAAGTTGTTAGAGAAGGAAGAACGAGAGAAAGTGGAATCAAGTATTTCAGTTGCTTCCAGCCCTTCTGTACGGAGTTCGTCATCCCATCATGACACCTCACAAACTCAATCTCACATGATTAATATTGCAACGATTTCGGAATTCAATTCGATTACCCCACAGTCACAAGAAAGTGAAACTGATTGGGCCATTTAGTAATAAATTATGAAAATAAACCTGCTAAATTTGATTAATACTGCTGTTTATACTCATATCTACTTACCTTATAGTAATCAGAAGTTTTTCATCTGGAGAAATAGCCTTCCTGAAGTGTGTATCTTTTTTTCAAGGGTTGGTGACACTAGACTTTTCAGAAAATTAATGTTTTCAGGATTCATTCAATAAAACTCCCTGAATTTTTATTCATGTTGAGACAGCTCTCGAGAAACAACAGCCAAGCTATGGTGCACGTTGGTAAGATTGTAGGGATGTACTCGTTGGTTGATTGGCTGTGCAAGACTCTGGACGGATTTTGAGCCTGATTGGCTACTGCAGGCTGAGAAAGATTCCCTGTTGTCTGAGCTGCGCGGCTGGCATGTAAGTTACAAGGCGCTGATTGGCGAACGGCATTCCGACATGTTGCTAGCCAGCGACGCAATTTCGCTGGTATGTACGACTGGAGTTCGCGATGAAAGCGGCTATTTCACTTATATATCCTAGACGTTTTGTGCCTACGCACTGCTCACAACAGTGGCTCGCCTCTATAGCCACATAATACTATATACTTGCCTGTCAATTCCGCTTCTGGGCAAGCTAAATTAAATCGGATTATAAAAGCTTTGGAAATAACGTATTTAATGCCGAATTTTTCCACCCAGTTTTACTTTATATTTTAGCAGCTTTCGTGCACACAACGGAAAGAGGAAGAGAATAAAATAAAAATTCCAGCAGATCTTGAATACTCATTAAAAGCAAATATAATTCTTAATATTTTCTTCTTCGGGACTACATAAAACATATTGCAGAAAACGACTAATGTGAAAAATATCCTACCTCTGTCACCGTTAACTGGTTTTCTGTCTCGCGCTTTGGTTGAGCGTGATTANTACTAATGTGAAAAATATCCTACCTTTGTCACCGTTAACTGGTTTTCTGTCTCGCGCTTCGGTTGAACGTGATTCATCTTTTTAATTACGTTTAAAGAGAAATAACTCTATATAAATAAAATATATTTTTGTTTAATACATTCTGTAACATATATTCTTTTTGCAGACCTATTGGTATTTTGGTACAGAAATGTTCTCATCTCTAAAAAATAAACAATACGTACACGAAAAGTTTGTCGCCTTACCTGGGTTTGTATGACATTTTATTTTATATAATAATTTATTACATGTTCGGTTGTCCTCCGTTAACTTAAAAAGCTCGCACCTTTGCCAGAGATCTCATATGCCGCAGTTAGTAGCGACATCTAGAGGCGAATATGCAGATACTTAAAAGTATCCTTGCAGAAGTACTGAGGTAAACTGCTGGTAAGCAGAGGACGAGAAAGCACTTCTAGTAATAATGAATAATAAGCAATTCCAAGAAAAGTTCTAATTTGTGAAGAGTAATAAATGCGTGATTTCGAGAAAAAAAAATACAGATTATTCTTTCCCAAGAATCTCCAGCGCTGTTTTATATAGTTGGTACGCACGACCCCGCACAGTTAGTATCATCTAAAACACATAGCAAAATTAATAGTTTTTTAAATTTAAAAGTGGAACAAATTTTACTTCGGGTCCCATAGAGTAAAATATTTTAGGAAGAAGATAACTTGACCNGTGCAAGACTCTGGACGGATTTTGAGCCTGATTGGCTACTGCAGGCTGAGAAAGATTCCCTGTTGTCTGAGCTGCGGGGCTGGCATGTAAGTTACAAGGCGCCGATTGGCGAACGGCATTCCGACATGTTGCTAGCCAGCGACGCCATTTCGCTGGTATGTACGACTGGAGTTCGCGATGAAAGCGGCTATTTCACTTATATATTCCTAGACGTTTTGTGCCTACGCACTGCTCACAACAGTGGCTCGCCTCTATAGCCACATAATACTATATACTTGCCTGTCAATTCCGCTTCTGGGCAAGCTAAATTAAATCGGATTATAAAAGCTTTGGAAATAACGTATTTAATGCCGAATTTTTCCACCCAGTTTTACTTTATATTTTAGCAGCTTTCGTGCACACAACGGAAAGAGGAAGAGAATAAAATAAAAATTCCAGCAGNCTGCTTTCGTGCACACAACGAAAAGAGGAAGAGAATAAAAATTCCAGCTGATCTTGAATAAGCATTAAAAGCAAATATAATTCTTAATATTTTCTTCTTCGGGACTACATAAAACATATTTCAGAAAACTACTAATGTGAAAAATATCCTACCTTTGTCACCGTTAACTGGTTTTCTGTCTCGCGCTTCGGTTGAACGTGATTCATCTTTTTAATTACGTTTAAAGAGAAATAACTCTATATAAATAAAATATATTTTTGTTTAATACATTCTGTAACATATATTCTTTTTGCAGACCTATTGGTATTTTGGTACAGAAATGTTCTCATCTCTAAAAAATAAACAATACGTACACGAAAAGTTTGTCGCCTTACCTGGGTTTGTATGACATTTTATTTTATATAATAATTTATTACATGTTCGGTTGTCCTCCGTTAACTTAAAAAGCTCGCACCTTTGCCAGAGATCTCATATGCCGCAGTTAGTAGCGACATCTAGAGGCGAATATGCAGATACTTAAAAGTATCCTTGCAGAAGTACTGAGGTAAACTGCTGGTAAGCAGAGGACGAGAAAGCACTTCTAGTAATAATGAATAATAAGCAATTCCAAGAAAAGTTCTAATTTGTGAAGAGTAATAAATGCGTGATTTCGAGAAAAAAAAATACAGATTATTCTTTCCCAAGAATCTCCAGCGCTGTTTTATATAGTTGGTACGCACGACCCCGCACAGTTAGTATCATCTAAAACACATAGCAAAATTAATAGTTTTTTAAATTTAAAAGTGGAACAAATTTTACTTCGGGTCCCATAGAGTAAAATATTTTAGGAAGAAGATAACTTGACCTCTTCATCTGCAATCGTGTTACCGCGAGTCCTTGTGACCCAGAAATATTCATAAATGAAACAACTGTGAGGACATAAAATATAACAAACCCTACCTGAAGGATGAAAATAAAGTTTTTAGGGTTTTAGTTCAAGAATGAAACAGGAAACAGATAACAAAATTGGCGGTACAATATCATGATAATGGATGATCGCTCTCAATATTAAACTCTCAAAAACATTTTGTTTATATATATATATATATTTTTTTTTTTTTTCGTCTAGTGTGTTTCCTTTCGACACATGTGATAGTTAACACATTCAGATCCAATGTGCAAAATTNCGCCAGGATTATCTTTGAAAATGGTATACTTTGCGAGGCTTAGTACCAAATGATATTCCCTGTAGATAAATGTACGTAAAACGTGTTACGTTTCTAGTATATTAACAATTCTTATTTCTATAGCCGAGTACAAAGCCTACAGCTCAATGGTTGTGATAACGAAACGATTTCTGTGTTGGGCAAACAAAAGTACAACACGCTTCGAAAGAAAAAAAAATAATTTGCAACACCTGAAACCATAAACAAAATGGTCTTTGAAAGGGTTAGTATTGTCATTTATTTTTTAACTTTCCAAAATTAATATTTGCATTCCACTAGTCAGAAGATTATAAAAATACTGTATTTTTCTCAGCAAACATTCACGATGCCATACATTTGTGATTACCATGTTTGTGGAGTGGAGAGATTTGGGCTGCTCTTAACGTCGAAGTCTTAATAGTCGATAAGGGTGAAGCGAGGTGAGTATGGAGCAGCGCCGGAATGAAAGGGAGGGGGGAAACATGAGATTCCCCGAAAAANGCCGACCAGCGGCATCGTACGGCACGATTCCCACATGCGAATACTATGTCTTGAATACTGGTTAATGTTTATATATTGTTTATGTAAATTCACGACAAGCGGTGTGGGCGTACTGTTAGTCATAGGATGACGCTAGGAAGGCACGCCACTACGGCGGAAGCGGGAATTCCACTTGAAAACGACCGGTACGAGGCGGGGCGATGGCAATTATCCCCCCCTCTCCTTACCGAGCACTCGCCAACAATCGAGCTTAAAAAAAAAAAGAAGGAAACGCGTTTCCTGGAGCCCGAGGCCGACGGGTTGCGCTGGTCAGTTGGCAGCGTGGCTGTCGCGGACCGGCTGTCACCTGCGGCACTGCCGGGAGCGCGCGTGCGGGAGTAGTTACCGCCACGCGACACCTGCTGCGCTGTGCAGTTCCACCCGCGAACTAAAGATGGCGCAGACTGATTATCCCATTCTGAGCATGTACCCAACATTTTACCATAGACTAAAGATGAGCTAGACCGTTTCTTCTTCTTCTTCTTCGCGTGTGCTCGGCATTGACTTACTCCAAACCAACACAACTGTCAAAGTCACATGGTCAGCAGTGATAAGATAAACGTGTTTGCTTGTATTTTAATCCTCAAAGGAAAAGTACTTTTATATAAATAAAATACTTTCACCAAATTCAATTTCATCATTCCTTTATATCATTTATATAATTATAATATATTGTATGTTATATACTGTTGTTTTTAATTGCTCGCTGTCACTTCAATCGAGATTTGCACCATGGCCTTAGGAACTAAGAACAGCCAGACAACGTCCAAGAATCGTCATCAAATATTAAGTCCGCGAGAATAAAAAAAAATCACAAATAGGAATTTAAATAAAAAATCGTGAATTTTCAAACATACGAAAAAATAAGAAACGGTGCCGAACTAACGACGCCAGGTCCAAAAATTCGAACAGTACACTATGGCGGCTACACGAGAATTTCACTACCAATTGACTGACAGTTGGCAACATTAATGTTTACATGTTTTGCGGAAAGACACACGAGCGGCTGACTGAAAAACTCAACAGGATCTCCGGAAGTGATTATTAAAGCTCGGCTTCGCCTATTATGCAGAAATTATTCGTTTCCGTGTCATAATTCCAGTTTCAAAGGTATTATTGGAAATGTTTGATTATAGAAAATTTTACAACATACTATAAATTTAATACTTTTGTATCTAATTTTCACTGTGTGTCATTTCCTGCTGGCAAAAAGGCAGGAACTTATTGGCAAAATATAAATATATTCCTGACATTTAACAACAAGCAAATAACACACAATTAAAGTTGCGCACAAAAATATTATACAACTCGTAAAGCGTAAATTTTCTATAATCGTACATTATCAGTAATTTCTATGAATCCAAAATTACGACGCGAAAACGAAGAAGTTCTGCTCAAGGTGTGGATCCGAGTCTTATACTGCAAGTTACCTGCAGCGCCAGGACGCACTACACATCATTTCCTGCTTGATGCTGTATTTCATCTTGTGCAAGTGGATACAAAGACTGTGTTTTGGACCGTAGAAGAAGCGTGGGGAAGAGTGTGCATGTCAGCTGCGCAAGGATACGCATCCACGTCTTCATCAAGGGCTCGAATCGAATATGCTGTAGAATTGGGCGATGACGCAGAATCAATTCTCAAACATCTCTAATTAGCCAACTTAAATCCCAGTTCTTTACTTGTATTTCAGAAATCAGTGGACTTACTGACACTCAGCTCTTTATGTATTTTCTGCGTCAATTTGAACATTTGACAAGTGGACAATTGCAAAGAATTCTGAATTTTTGGGGAAAAAGCACGCAGTATTCATCTCTGTGTCACAACGCTGAGCTATTGTTTTCCTGTTATTACAGTCAAAACCACGAGGTTTCGACTGCAGTTCGCACCGTGTTAACGTGAAGAAGTACTTTAAGGGTGCTGGCTACAGGAAAAATTCATTATTTTATATTTTTACGAAACGCTGTTCAACTTGTAGACATTACAAGTGCTATTTCCTAGCATAAAGAAATTCTTGGTGGCATTGACCTGCCAAAATCACAGCTCTTGGTGCTTCCGAGTGGTACAAATAATATAAACTAACTTAACTAGCATATATAAATTAGATAATTCATATTGAAATGATATTAACATGAGTTACTTCAAGTAATCCTTAAAATTACGCTATGAAATGTTTTCGTAAATTTTAAATATTGCTTATATTAAGGATATTATTTAATATTTTTTTTATACTTAAGCAGTATGTGATTTCTTTTGTTAAATAAGTTTTGCTAAGCATACCTTGAAATTAATTAGGACATAAACTTTCAGTCACCTTTCTTAAATTTTTTTTTGTAAATTGTTACGACTGCATGCAGTGCGTTCAGAAGAAAGGCGGTCAAGTCATCGCGAGCAGTAATGCGAGAGCATTATCTATCGGCAAAAAAAAACCTGCTAGTTGGGTCGTATTAATCAGGTCTGGCTGACACCGAAGGATGGCCATCGGCCGACAACCATAACTCCGCCCACGCCAAGCTATCGGCGAATAGGAACGAGTTGCAACATNGCCTTAGGAACTAAGAACAGCCAGACAACGTCCAAGAATCGTCATCAAATATTAAGTCCGCGAGAATAAAAAAAAATCACAAATAGGAATTTAAATAAAAAATCGTGAATTTTCAAACATAGGAAAAAGTAAGAAACGGTGCCGAACTAACGACGCCAGGTCCAAAAATTCGAACAGTACACTATGGTGGCTACACGATAATTTCACTACCAATTGACTGACAGTTGGCAACATTAATGTTTACAAGTTTGGCGGAAAGACACACGAGCGGCTGACTGAAGAACTCAACAGGATCTCCGGAAGTGATTATTAAAGCTCGGCTTCACCTATTATGCAGAAATTATTCGTTTCCGTGTCATAATTCCAGTTTCAGAGGTATTATTGAAAATGTTTGATTATAGAAAATTTTACAATTTACTATAAATTTAATACTTTTGTATCTGATTTTCACTGTGCGTCATTTCCTGCTGGCAAAAAGGCAGGAACTTATTGGCAAAATATAAATATATTCCTGACATTTAACAACAAGCAAATAACACACAATTAAAGTTGCGCACGAAAATATTATGCTACAACTCGTAAAGCGTAAATTTTCTATAATCATACATTATCAGTAATTTCTATGAATCCAAAATTACGACGCGAAAACGAAGAAGTTCTGCTAAAGGTGTGGAGCCGAGCCTTATACTGCAAGTTACCTGCAGCGCCAGGACGCACTACACATAATTTCCTGCTTGATGCTGTATTTCATCTTGTGCAAGTGGATACAAAGACTGTGTTGCGAACCGTAGAAGAAGCGTGGGGAAGAGTGTGCCTGTCAGCTGCGCAAGCAGACGCATCCACGTCTTCATCGAGTGCTCGAATCGAATATGCTGTAGAATTGGGCGATGACGCAGAATCAATTCTCGAACATCTCTAATTAGCCAACTTAAATCCCAGTTCTTTACTTGTATTTCAGAAATCAGTGGACTTACTGACACTCAGCTCTTTATATATTTTCTGCGTCAACTAAAACATTCGACAAGTGGACAATCGCAAAGAATCCTGAATTTTGGGGGAAACAGAGCGCAGTATTCACATCTGTGTCGCGACGCTGAGCTGTTGTTTTCCCGTTACTGCAGGCAAAACCACAAGGTTTCGACTGCAGTTCGCACCGTGTTTACACGAAGAAGTACTTTAAGGGTGCTGGCTACAGGAAAAATTCATTATTTTATATTTGTACGAAACGCTGTTGAACTTGTAGACATTACAAGTGCTATTTCCTAGCATAAAGAAATTGTTGGTGGCATTGACCTGCCAAAATCACAGCTCTTGGTGCTTCCGAGGGGTACAAATAATAAAAACTTACTTAAATTACATAGGGAAATGAGATAATTCACATTTAAATGATATTAACATGAGTTACTTCAAGTAATCTTTAAAATTACGCTATGAAATGTTTTCGTAAATTTTAAATATTGCTTATATTAAGGAAATTATTTAATTTTTTTTTATTAGTATGTGATTTCTTTTGTAAAATAAGTTTTGCAAACCATACCTTAAAATGAATTAAGACATAACCTTTCAGTCAACTTTTTTTAAATTTTTTTGTAAATTGTTACGACTGCAACAGCAGCCACGCAGTGCGCTCAGAAGAAAGGCGGTCAAATCATCGCGAGCAGTAATGCGAGAGCATTATCTATCGGCAAAAAAAACCTGCTAGTTGGGTCGTATTAATTAAGTCTGGCTGACACCGAAGGATGGCCATCGGACGACAACCATAACTCCGCCCACGCCAAGCTATCGGCGAATAGGAACGAGTTGCAACATACTAATCAGAGGGGGGGGCGAGAATAGTGGTCTGGGGATCCGAACCAAGACAGCGGGTCTTCGTGGGGCGTCAGTGACGCGAGGCGGACACTAGAAGGCGAGGCTCCGATCTCCGGCTCTTCAGGGGTGAGTTGTTCAAGGGAAAGAGAGCAATTCCCACCCATTCCTCCCCTAACCTGTTACCGAGGATTTGCAATAGTTTTGCTTAGCTATTAAAACGTATTGGTAGCCCTAATAATTATTCTAATCACCCTTTCCTTCTTGTCTTCCTTTAAGTTGGGGTGTCGCCTTAAGTCGTATGCACAACAAAATGATTTCGTTTATTTTATTTGCACGTTCAAAAACACTAAAATTGTGATTTTAGCATGCCATGACACAAAATTTATTCAATCAAAATTGTTTTATGTGCGGAAATATATGTACCTATAAGATAGTCTACAAATTGAGCGGTGTTTCGTACGAGTATAAAATAATAACTTTTTTGGTGACTGGCACCCTTAAAATGATATTTAACGTCTTCTGACAAAGTTACTACCCAACTACGTTAAAATTAAGTTACGTCACGATATTGAATTTTTTTTTATCAAAGCACCGGTTTTTTGTAAAATAAGAATGTAAACAAACGGCGTATCACAGTTTTAACACGTGATTTGTCAGTGATTATGACGGTTTATGACATACTGCAGATGAAGATCGTATAAAACGAAAAAATCTGTTTACTTTATTTTTAGACTATGCTGTGAACGGCAGCAATCTCAATAGCAACGATAATTCTGTAATTAATATTACAAAAAGAAACTATCTTATTTTTATGGCAGAATGTGCATATGTGCGTACGCAGTCGTTAGAAATGCTTTCCCATTTACTTGGGAAAAAAAAGAGTATTTTTGTTTCTTTTATGTTTCTATAGAACAAACATGTCGGACGGCCGCGGTACGTGCAACTTCAACAAAACAGAT
Organism: Clitarchus hookeri; assembly: GCA_002778355.1. NCBI lineage: Eukaryota > Metazoa > Arthropoda > Insecta > Phasmatodea > Phasmatidae > Clitarchus > Clitarchus hookeri. The sequence continues at coordinate 5,059 of NQII01009396.1, read as the reverse complement.
AAAAAAAATCCCCGATGATTCGTCCATTTTCATCTAGGAAGAAACTTTGTCATTTTGCCGTAGGTTTTACTTCAACATGGCAGCCAACGTCAGAAATATATTTTTCTCATTTCTGAATTGCAAAACGTAAATAATGACGGTGTACAACCGATCGTAATTTCGCCACAAAATCTCGTGATGAAATAACCCGTTGAAACTTAGAAGGTTGAGAAAAACTTTTTTTATAGTGTGGTTAGCACATTATTTTTAACTGCGGTAGAATGACAGGATAAGCAACAGCTAACCTACTTTTACCTGGCCATTGTTTCTACACAATTATTTAGTACAATATTGCACCAGAATTAAAAGAATGAATATACAGCATATAAAGAAATTTTATAAAAATTCCTATCTTTCAAATATTGGTAAAATACTGCCTTTTATTTGATTAAAAACGAAAAAGCAAAATAAATAATACACACAACTGCCCTTTCTTAGTTTTCCTATAACTGCTTCGTAAAATCCATAGACTTTACCCTAGCGTGTTTGATGTTAATTTTCGCCCCATGAGCTCTTAGTACAGTATTTAATTAAATTCGTTTCGTACCATATGGCTTATTATTTTTACCGAAACGAAATATTTGTCAATTTATTGACGGTATAGAGAGATGATAATTTCCATACAATACATTTTTTTCTGCAGCATAGCTTTTCCGTAAATAGCTGCCAGATTCTCAATTTTGATGTGTTCGTATTCAAATTGTAAGGAAAACTAAACAAGTGCTCTAAATGAAACATCGTAGGCTAAAATTATTTCGCGTTGGTTAATATAAGACTCGTAGAAAATCTCTCTAATAAAAAAATCCTTCAAAATTTGTTACGTGAGTAAATTAATGTAAAATGGAACACAGTGCTAATAAGCGAAATCGTATAACATTTTCAGGTAATCAAACTCACCAATGCAGTATTTTAACTAAACAAAATCAACATTTACCCTAACCTTTTTTTCTGTCCTACATCACATAAAATTCAAAACTGAGAGTCTAAAAACTGATTAATGTTTCACGTAAATATTAAATGAGCTGAAACGCATCCGAATGAGGTAATAAGCAAAGAATCGTGGTCGGTACGTACCACGCTTTTTCAAGAGACACTGGACACGCATTCGGAAGATCCTTGGTTCGACTCTCAGTTTAGCTATTCCGATTCATGTTTTCCGACATCGCTCAAGGAAAAATGCGCCGGAATGGTTTGTTAACGTAGGCCATGGCTAAGGTTAATTATACTCAGGTTAGGAACAACACGAGATTTCTTATGGGAGAGTTTGAGGCAGGGAATATTTCCACCGCTAGGTGCGCAGTGTTCTAAAACGTAACTTTTAATTCGAATTTTAAGATACATGAATAATAAATGAGAAAGTTTGAACTTAGTTACGAAGTTGTGATTGTTTGCAATTATTTTGTCTTTTAACGTAGAAAGTAGAGAAAATCCGGTACACGTGCGACGCTAACACTTAATGTAGTGGCGAAACATTTTAGTTGCCAAACTAATAGCATCGAGCTTTCCAACCTCAGTGGAATAAACCTTAGCCATGGCCGATTCCTTCCCATTACCTGCACATCCCAGCTGCTTACACAGCCCACAACGTCCCGGCTCGGCGAAAAAACGTTAAATCACTCTCTCCGCCTGCGAACGGAGAGACTACTCACCCGACACATTGTAGAGGCGCCACAAGGGGCAGAGCAGCTTACGAACGACCATCTGAGCAGTCGCTCCAGCTTGCACTGACTGACTGACTGCCCACGCGAGC